>JAPQVW010000490.1:0-27099 GCA_028535905.1 Quercus berberidifolia
ATAGAAACAATAGTATAAATAGAATAGTTATACAAACAAATGATTTGACTATTTTTATGACTATTTTCATAGGAAATAGTTATACATACAAATGATTTGACTATTTTTATGACTATTGTCATAGGAAATAGTTATAATAAAATAGTTATAATGATGACAATAGAATACAATGATGACAATAGCCATAGGAAATATTATACAAATGATTTGACTATTTTTATGACTATTGTCATAGGAAATCGTTATACATACAAATGATTTGACTATTTTTATGACTATTGTCATAGGAAATAGTTATACATGCAAATGATTTGACTATTTTTATGACTATTGTCATAAGAAATAGTTATACATACAAACGATTTGACTATTTTTATGACTATTTTCATAGGAAATAGTTATACATACAAATGATTTGACTATTTTTATGACTATTGTCATAGGAAATAGTTATAATAAAATAGTTATAATGATGACAATAGAATACAATGATGACAATAGCCATAGGAAATAGCTATACAAATGATTTGACTATTTTTATGACTATTGTTATAGGAAATAGTTATACAAATGATTTACTGGCTGCAGCGGTCGCAACGTAAGAATAGACGCCTTTTATTCAACCGGTGGATGTCGTAAGAGCTAAGGAAATCTACCAGAAGAAAGGCAGCAGCTTCCTTCTGTGTATTTTAACACCTCTCCTGCGATCACTAATCTGTTTACCCAGCTTGGTGATTATGGCAAAATTCGCCTTTTTGGAGGAGTCACGTACGTATAGCAGGACGTAAAAGTACTGAGTACTTTGATATACTTAAAAGTTGAAATATCTGATCTGGTCTGATGCATCAGATAACGTTTAGCTTTGGCGAATAATGGTAACGGGTCATATAAGAAGTACGACCGATGTGGCGCAGCGGGCGAAGGTCTGCCTGCGACGCGGAAGGTTGCGGGTTGGATTCCTACCAAGAACACAAGAATTGGACAAGAAGTTGTGTTTCGAGTTGGAGCAAAACTCGTCCCAAACTTTTTTATCCTCTAACTAGAGAATCTGATGTTTTGTAGTAAGCCTTTAGACAAAGAATATTTTTGACTGGCGATCCGCCCCAGCTTTGCACGGGTGCAATTTGGAAAATGCAAAAGATATCCTAGTACAAAGCCGGGGCGTGTCGCTAGTATAGCCTATGTCACACCCGAGTATCTTCCCAAGGTGAAAGAAATAGGGCAGTAATTTCGGAGCCTGAATAGGCTCCGAGCATAAACAATCAAATCTCTCCTCTTTATAATATTAGTAGCTATAGATAATTTTTGTAAAACACTTGGAGTTTTGTTGTTGAATATTAGGTAGATAGAAAGAATGGCCTCAAAGAAATTGAGTACAACAATCTATCCTTTACCTGGGCGTAGGTACTCCTAAATTCTGAACAAAGAAAACCTACATAAAATAAAGTCCACAATATGAAATTGGCAGATAATGTGAGAAAACAGTTTGCAATGGTGATTAACTCCGTAAAATACGTTATCAAACTAGCCGGAGCGTAGTCAATCTAATTGAAATGATAAGTGGAAAATAAATATATAGTTGATAAAAATTATGTCTGTTCCTTTGATGTCCTTCGAGCAGAATTCGGGAATAAAGGGGCGAAGCGCCCCGCCCCGATATTCCCGAATTCTGCTCGGTCGCGGGGCGCCGTTGCCGAAATGGTGGTCAGAGTCAACGGAAACTAGCTATGACCCCAGGACCTATTAAAGTGCTGAAACATGTACAAAATAGAAGGTAATCTAAAGGAAAGTTTGTTTTAATAAATAAATGAATAAAAGCAATGCTGCCAGCATTCTGGGCACTCTACCTTCTTGACGTGATGGTGACGGCTTAGATATTTAGGAAATTGATATAAGTGTAAATACTAGTTGTAATTTGTTTTTATTCTTTGATTGTAATTTTTTATTCCAGTTAGTTCTAATTTATGCGTCTGGAATAAATTGTTATACTTCATTAAATAAATAACAAATAAATAAAAGTGAGCCGAGGATATACAATATAGGAAATAGTTTCCTTCATTGATCACAATAAGACACTTCCAGAGTGGAGATGGTAGGCACTGCCACAGTCCTTAGGATGCTGATGCGACTGTACCCTACTCTGCTCATCAGGGACGCTGTTTTTTGCGTGGAAGCCATCAGTGTGGTGCGCAAACTTTTTTCACATTCAATGGTTCTTGATCTCCCAGTGTCAGGACCTAAAAAGTGGGCCAGTATAGACGAATTTAAATCAACAGTATTTTTATATTGCCCCTCCACCTTCGCCTTAGTCTTCGGATGATCTCAGGAGAACCATCACATATAGATACATGTATACTATCACACTACATATATATATATTAAATATAATATTACGTTAGCTTGATATGTTTTATGTAAAGAACCAAGGAAGGGGATCCCCACAGGATTATCCTAGTTTCGGGACCATAGACGCAATAATTTTAAGTCTTAATTTTTTGTCAATAAACTTTACTTATTATTTATTTTAATAACGAAGATGGACTCGGTATATGAACAAAGAAAGGAGACGGCAGCTAGTAAATATTATATTTATGAATAATAAGTTATAAAAAGGCAGTGGACAAAGTTGTAATAAGAGTTGAGCAAGATGTTCAGAGTCCCATGGATGTTGGCGATTGTTCTCGTTGGGGTAAGAGCGGAGACGGGGCTTGATAATATAGGTAATATTTTATCTACTTTGAATTATCTGTCGTTTGTATCATGCATTTGACGGTTTTTTGCATTCATTCTTCTTATATTGACGACCGATGTGGCAAGCTGACATTTCGCGCGTTTGGATACACGTGCGTTGATTGCGGAAATAGACGTTCGAATACATTTCAGATTCGGGAGCGCTATTTTTTTTTATTATCAATAGATAATTATCAAACTGTTATTATCACGATAATTATCATTGATAGTTATCCTTTCGAACCCTGTTTTATTTATATCTGTTAATATTGATTGTGAATTACTGCTGCAATAAGTATAATGTTTTATCATTTCTCTGTCCAACCTGTTATCTTCTCTCTGTTCAACCTCACGTTTTCAATGATTCATTTATATACGAGTTTGTTTTTAATGTGGATGGGTAATCTATATATAGGGTGAGTGCGGGGAAGATGAAAATAGGGGTAAATGTTGTCAGCACTGCAAAAAGTATTCTAAATCTGGTGTTATTGAAGACTTTTTGTCTTACCCCTTTTTTCCTCTTCCCCGCACTCACCCTAATCCATCCACATTGAAAACATTCTCGAGTGAAGTTTTATATAAGAACTTTTTAAAATACACAGCTTTACCGACGTTTATATAAGAAATATCACTTTATTTTGTTGTAGATGAATCAGATAAAATGCTTATAGCAAAGCTCACCGCAGAAGAAGCGGGTTTCGAGTCCCATGAGACTGATTTATTACAAATATTAAGGACCAGAAAACAGCATGGACCAGACTCAAAACCTGGTGGTGGATATAGCCAGATGAGCTGCTACAGCTGCAGCAACTGTAAAGATTTGCTAACGAAATCGCATGTGACTTTATGCCCTTACAGCGAAGATGGTAGAAAGATGCATAGGTGTATCACCTATGTTGAGAAATACTATTGTAAGTTTTTGAGAAATACTATTTTATTTTTTTACTAGCGATCCGCCGCGGCTTTGCACGGCAATTTAGAAAATGCAAAAGATATACCCGTGCGAGCCGGGGCGTATCGCTAGTATAGCCTATGGCACTCCCGAGTAATGTAGTTTCCCAACGGTGAAAGAATTTTTCAAATCGGTCCAGTAGTTTCGGAGTCTATTCCTGGCAAACAAACAAACAATCAAATCTTTCCTCTTTATTATTTTAGTAAAGACAAGTGTCAGTGTATGGGATATTTGTAAATGTTTGAAAGGCTGTTGGTATGGGATTTCAAGTTTTTGAGTCACACACTATTTATATGTACATCACTTTAAACACTATTTAGAGATAATTACACTTTAAATTGATTAGTTATTCTGAGAGCCTATACATCCTATCGCATTGAGTTAGAAGAAGGCGACCCAAGAAAGGGATAGATATATTTAAGCTCCCTTTATTTTCATAAGGTCAGACTTAAGACATATATGTTTTAGGAGAGATATGACGCAACAAATTGGCCTCTGTATAATATATATATATAAATAATAGTATTTTTTTATATAATAGTATTTTAAGTTACCCAAAATCAGATTACACTGACACCTTAATTAACTTATATTATCTATGCTTGGAGAAAAGCTAATTATTTTGTTATTTTTTTAGAATTTAAGAGCTGATTTTTTTATTGTCTCTATGTCACGCTCACTCTCGCTAGTATTCCTGATATTCGCTCCTATTCTTTTGAAATGGGCTATGTTGTAGTGTAAAAGTTAGGTCTACAATGGAGGCCATTATATGTTTACTCGAACCGAGGAAATAAAATCGTAAAGTTTCAAGCTCTACCTTTTTTGTAGGTATAAATTTCTTGCGTTTTTAAAGACAATAACTTCAATAAAGTGATTTTTCGATACCTTAGTATCACTTGTTTTTTATTTCGTCCCCATACCCTTTTTGATTGGGTATAATTCCTGGACGGAACCAGCAGATCCCAACTGATGTTAGTAGGACAGAGTGGTAAGTGCAAATCAGGCAGACAGCACGGTCACGGCAAAAGAATAAAAAAAAAACACAAAATAGTTATTTTAAGCACACAAATGAGCTATTTCCTCATCAGCACTAAAACATCCCCTGCATAAGCATATTTGCGATAATCACCACGCTTGGTAAGCGGATTTGTGATCGTAGTAATGTTAAAAATACACCGAATGAAGCTGCTACATTTTCTCACTTTATTTCTTACTTTATAATAATTTGTAGTTTATACTACAATTTGACTTGTCTTAGTGATTATTTTGTAAGTTCAAGGAAATAAAGTAATTGAGTTCTGAGTTCTAGTAGATTCTCTCAGTCGTCTCTTACTTACGTACGACATCCATGGGCTGAATTAGAAGGCTCGATTCTTACGCCGCGAGGCCACGGCTTATAGGTACATTTGAATTGTCAGAAATCAGTGACAGCCGTTCTAAATGGTGCGGGCAAAAAACTAGGCCTTGAATTAGACACACTAGAATGTTATAGATGGTCATTGTTCAAAATATGTTGGATTGGTTGGTCCATTACTTATAGTTTAGGATGCCACGTGTGTAGATACCCTAGCGCCTTCACATCTTGCAGGAACATCAGTAAGGGCTAGGAATTGCAAAATTCGAATAATTATCTTGTTCGAATAATAGAGTTTTCATCATTCATTAATCCGGATAATTCGAATAAAACGAATAAAAGTGGATTTAGTTTTTGGGAAGCTATTTTCCGGGATAAAAAGTAGGTTTTATGTTATTCCCGGTCTAGAATGACATCTATGTATGCAAAATTTCAGCCTTATTCCGTCCAGTAATTTTGGCGTGATGATTTAAAGAACATACATTTATACAAACTTTCTTATAACTCTGTTATAAATGTGAAACTTCGGTCCGGTTTGTTTGAAGTCTGAAAACCTATTGGGGCAACCATTTTGTGAATCCATTTCCTCACACACACAAACTTCTCCACAACCTTGGACTGAATTCCCGTTTTGTAGTTTCTGTTATAATTGACAATTTACTAAGACAGAACTTTACATTGAATTTCGACGATGAAAACTCGTGATAGTAAATTAGTTTTATTTTGAAATCCAACATTATTGGTTGTAAGTCTTTTGTTGTGCATATTTAGATAAAGGGTCATCATCAGCCTATGCCAGTCTACTGTTAGACATATATGACACCCCTTGTGAACGCCATAGTGCCCTGTCTTTTGCCACCTCCAGCATCTACCAATAATCTTTAGCAGATCATCACCCCACGAGCCATCACTCAAGAGCTGTGGTCTCCACTCAAAAATACGTTTAAGTCCAACGGTTGTCGGTTCTTCGACGTTGAATCTTTTGCTCACTCAACCAGCGTTATGTTGTCAACTTGGGTTTCATAAAGAATCCTATCCCTCCGAACATACCTAGCTCTTTCCAAAGCTTGCTGAGCGACTTTGAACTAGTGGTCATCCGTAGCCTGAGTATCTTTCTCAGCTCAATCGTTCGTTACGATTTTTATTAGGAATCCGTCTGTTATCGTTATCACCTACTTATTTTAATATTATTTTGAGTTAAATTTCCTAACATTAAAATTATTGTAGTTTATACATTTTTAAGTATAACTGATCTCAAATTGTTAATTTTTAGTAAATACCTAAGTATATTGAATGTTGGGTCCTCCTATTATAAGTATATATATTAGAACTACTATCTCATATCTACAGTTATTATACAAGTTTAATATGTATACTGTTGGTGTACCTTTTAATATATATATATATATATATATATATCAATAATATATATATATTAAATATATTAATAATATATATTATTAATATATTTTAATATATATATTTTCTTTTAATATATATATTGATAAATAAATATTAGAAATAATAGAGTTTGTGGAAAATTATAAGAATCAGTGCAGAAACGAATCACTATTTTTATAACGAATTCTATTTTTTGTTTGTAATAACGAATTTAAATGAAAAATCAGTTGTGGATAAGAACATTCTTGCAGTTAGAATTTGCGAATTTCTATTTCATTTTAAAATAATAAATGTAATTTTCATTGAAATAATTAAGGAGTTCGTTAATTAAATACCTGCCAAGGTTATTTGATAGATACTTACGTAGTTAACTAAATTCCTATGCCATGGTGATTTGCTCCAAAGAATAGGTGCGCCATGAAAATCGTCAGTGCATGGGCATTTTTGATTGAAACGATAAGTGAGAACGCACTTCATCTAGGAAACAAAATACTTGGTAAGTTTGTATGTTATTGAAACTTGTTTTTATCTAAAATATTTTTATATTGGTTATTTCCATATTCCGTCGGAGTAGAGCCGACGTATGTCACCTACGACATACTTACTATTACATTTACGGCGTGTATATGTCGTAGGTATATATACATATATATATATATTTATATATGTATATTACTACTCTACCAAGAATATATATATATATATATATTGTTTTGATTGTGACATAACCTTATTTTAAGTAATAAATAATACGATATGACATTAATATTAGAATTTTATTCATTGTTTTATATTGTTTGACATATGTATGTATTCTGACTTGGACATTGGACGTTTTGGTTTAGCTGTGAGTCCATTTGTGTATAAATAAATAAATAAAATAAATAAATATATTTTAAAGTTTCGATGTAGATCTATAGATTTTTATTGATTTTATCTTTCTTCCTTTTTTAGTTCTTGTAACAATTTTGAAAGATGGATACAGCTAAACCCAGAGGCGATTGCTCCTAACGTAATAAAAAATACTACTGTGAGTACAAATGCAGTTATAAAACGACGGTGAACTCACGATTGTGTGGAGTTGGGCAAGATGTTCAGATTCCCATGGTTGCTGCTGATCGTCCTGGTCGCTGTAAGACCAGACGACGCTGAACATAAAGGTAAGTACGTAGTGATTATACGTACATACATCAGCCCCAAAAACATACCGCCAGACATAGAAATTAGGCAGGTATAGATTAAGCATACTAGATCGACTTGACAGGTTCACCACCGCTGCCCTTGATTAATATAAACAGGGTCGGACTGGGACGAAACGGCCCGGGTGGCTCCTAAGCCTGGGGCCCGGGATGAGATAGTGGTAGTTGGATCAGCGCCGACCCTTGATCAGGCGCTTATTGTGCGGCTTTAATGATTTTTTTTGCCAATTATATAGAAAAAAAGCCAAGCCAAAAACTTTTGTGACTGTATCTGGCCATAGCCTACCCGGGTACCTAAGACGCGTCGTGCCAGAACCACAAGCCAGACCCAGAGGGGGTCCCGCACACTGCACAGGCTGGGGCCCGACTGGCAATCACCACCCCGACTATATGGCCAGTCCGACCCTGAATATAAAGTAGAAGATTATCTTGAATTTCTATCAAACGCGCCAAAAGCGTCTAAGAGAGAACCAAATGTCGTTCGACCATTTTTCCCACTGTACCCGGCCAAATATGTAAACTTTTATGAGATTTTATGTATCGAATCCAAAAATTCGATTACCTTGGTACCTTGAGCACTTTCAGCTCGAAAAGAAGTGTGTTCCGTTTGGCAACCCTGTATTTTTGAACCAGGTACAAAATGCAAAAATCCCATCAAATCCTGGTAAATGCTTGGAACTAGAGACAATAGGATACAATCGAACCTCGATAGTGTCTAACGTAGATAGTATACGGCCTACCGAGAGGACCAGGGCTGTACTCAGGACGGAACTTCGGCGATCACTCACTGGTTGATCCTGGCACCATTCTGATTTATATTGTGTATTTTCTTACCTTGACAATTCCACTAAATGTCAGTAATTGTTACAGACAACCCCAACGATGTCAATGGAGAAGCAGAAAGCCAAGCAGTAAATGCGGGAGATGGGCGACGCTTCGTTGCTCGGACCCCGGTTATTGCTAACTGGAATCTGCAAAACTGCTACACCTGTTCCGACTGCGAACACATCCAGTTTAACACCACTATCACCACTTGCCCCTACAATGCAGATACTGCGAAGATGCACAAATGCGTGACTTATGTTGAAAAGTATAAATGTGAGTTTAAACTGTGGTCTTAACGTGCTACTAATATTTTTGACGGTGATGCAGGCGACCAGCTGAAGACAGAAAAAGACGAAAGTTTGTGAAGTTGTATCTTTGTCACAAGATAACTGCAAAACTACTGAACGGACCGGGGTGAAATTTTACACTCATAAAGTACCTGGACACATGGCTATTTTTATCCCATATTAATACCTAATAATACCTAATACCTAATAAATGATTAATGCTCAATACACGACTTTTCCAAAAATAGCGTTGAGGATCATCAATTTTGAATGTAATGGGTTGTCGTTTTAGTGGTTGACATAATGAAGAATGACGATGACGTAAGAAGAATATTTCTGAGTAATTTCTGTGCCCCCCTCGGTTTTACGCCCAGGGTTTAGGCACCGTTCGCCCTGCCCTAGTTACGGCACTGATTTCTACTACTAACTCTGGAATTATCACACTTAGACCCCGCTATTCTATCTCGTTAGGCCCCCAATTTCGTCTGACGACGCAATAGCCTATAACCACCAAGGTACGAGACGACCAGGTAGAGCTTGACAAAGAAACCTCATACATAGGTACACTAACATACACACATACTCTCGAAAAAAATTACCTTCCTTCTTGTGCAGTCGGGTAAATAACCCTACTCGGTCCGCTTTTTCACCTTTTTTGCAAAACGAGAGGTCAAAAGCACAAAATGTAGCTCAGATTCATATAGGACTTAGGACGAATATTTTGATATGTTATCTATTAAATTAAATTTAAGCGTTTTAGATGCGACGAGGTAATAAAGAGTAAAATATACATAGAAACTCCAAAAACATAAAGCTTCCCGCCGGCTAATAACTTTATAAAATACTTTTCATCACTCGAAAACGGTGATGTTCAAAAACAGTGAGCATTGATTTTTGCTCACATGTTTAAATGTATTTTTTTTGTTTCGTGCCTTTTTAATCCCTCGCTACCTTAGCAGTTACAGCCACTCGCTACGATCGTGACTCTATTCTAGACTGCTTCGCTAGCTCGGGATTTAATATCGGCACGTTCAACAAATTATTTTTGCCCACTTGTTGAACAACTAACTACTCTTTTCAGCTTTTGGCAAGCCCTGGTACGTCAGAGGTTGCGCTGCAGAAAAGGGAACATGCGCAGACATAAAGAAAAGCCACGCTGATTCCCACAACGACATAGTGACGCTGCAATCCTGCCAAGACTGCGAGGGAGACCTATGTAATAGTGTATCTCGCTCACTCCCGCTAGCTTTCCTGTATTTCGTTGCGACTCCGATTCTGACCAAACTTGCTCTGTCGTAGAATTTACCGAAGCCGAAAACTCTCGGTCTACAATCTCAACAATATTTCCAAAAAATGACTCTGCTGTAGTTTTAAGAAGCAAAGGTCTCATTAGTTTTTAAGTTTTTCTACAGAATAAAGCGATTTTCTATACGTTCATACCTGTGTTTTATTTTAATTAAGGGCCTACCTTTTGATATTGATTTTCGAGAAGAAAAATACTGAATGTATAGTATTTGTCTTCTCGAAAATTTCTTCTTTCTTTTTTATTACGCAAAAACTATTCAAGAAAAAATATTTTACCAAAGCATAATTTTATTTTAGTTTAATCAATTTAAATTTTAAAAGATATTTTTTTAAAAACTTCACTTTTACTTATTACAAATCTAATGTACCTACTTACATCCTAGACAATATTAAAAATTTATTTAAACACGTTTCTATGCGTTTTTCAAACTTATTTAAATAAAAGGAAATAACTAATAAGTATACTTATTAGTTTATTCCTTTTACTGTATATAGAACCATTAAAACAACTTATTTTTATAACTTTCGTCTTTATTTTATAACTTTCTCTCTCTCTCTATCCCAATAAGATTTGCTGAAAGAGAACTCTTTCTAAGGTTAAGCTCGCCTTTGCATTATCTTTCTAGTTTAAAGTTTTTATACATATATGTATTTTTCGTACACCTTCATGTAAGCTTTGATTGAGCTTATTGTATGACGTATTTTTAAACCGAAGGTGTCAATACAAACAAATTAGTCAGAAGATACTGGTTCAACGCTAGTTTTATTGCCAATGCATGGCTATTAATACAACTGAGTTTATTTCAGTAGATACACTACTGGGACACGAATGTGATTTCGTTAATTCTTGGGACTTTAATAAATACCAGACATTCTTATAACGTAGCAGGAAATAGGAAATTGTTTGTGTGCCCTAAAAATGGATCCAAATGGAGTAAACACAAACCATTATCTACAAATAAAGACGAACACGAAAATTGTGAGTCTTTTTGGTAGGCTACTCCGTCACCATCTTACTCGAAGATGACCTTGTCCCCCGCGCGCGACGCCTTTCCCTCCACGCGATACATATACAAATTATATGCTACATATATAATTATATGCTACATGCTACATATACAAATTATATGTATACTATTAAAACGAGAGTGAGCACCAATACAAACCAACGTTGGTTTAATGGTGCAATATTAGTGAAATTATGTATACTTTTATAAATAAATAAATATTCTATTCTATTCTATTCTATGCAATGTTTACAACTGATTAATCCGTATTGTATTGTATTTATTTATTTCACATTATAAAATCCATAAAGCACACAACAATTAAACTAAATTAAACATGTCAGAATCAAATACATAAAGAATAAATTACATTATTATACAAAATATAAATACTAGGTAAATTAAATTAGGTACATTAAATTAAATTAAATTATTCATTATATATAGCTACAAACTGGAGCAACACATTTCACGAAGTGCATCCATATAGGACTGCAGGCAGATGCTGGATGCGGCAAGCTGAAGATTCTGAGCAAACATCTCTGAGGCACTTCAAAAACGGGAGAGTCTCAACAGCATTCATAGGATTAACTTAAGTATTTAAGGTGCTTTTCCTCCATGTAGCGTTTATTTATTCCGGTAGGTACCTAACGGAATTTCAAGATAAAACAGGTGGCAACACCATTTGGGTCGGAGATACGCCTTAAGGGATAAAACCTTATCGATGGACATCTTCAGGATGAGTGCGGTCGAATCACGCGCGTTACGCTTACCTGCGTGCTCGCTGTTAACCCGCTCACAAATCAAACAAGGTTCGTAGTTAACCCGATCACATTCATAACTTTAGGAATTCGTAAAACTAAGAAAGTTTTTATAGCAAAACGTTAAAAATATTTAAAACTCGTTTCTCATTGAAAATGCTCGCGTAGTGCCAGCCATGAGCGTTGCGCAACTTTTGGTGATCATGCTCATCGCGTCAAAGACTAAATTAAACATGATAGATGAGTCATGTTTTTTTATTACCTACCTGCTCATATTTTGGGAACGTTTGGGGAAACTTTACATGAAAAACTGAAGGAAATTAAAAAATATACTGAAAATACGTCAGGGCGATTCGGAGCCACTCTTTATTCTGAATTCAAACAGGTAGAACTGAAGGAAATTAAAAAAAAATACCGAAAATACGTCAGGGCAAGGTCAGGGCGATTCGGAGCCACTCTTTATTCTGAATTCAAACAGGTAGAACTGAAGGAAATTAAAGAAAAATACCGAAAATACGTCAGGGCGATTCGGAGCCACTCTTTATTCTGAATTCAAACAGGTAGAACTGAAGGAAATTAAAAAAAAATACCGAAAATACGTCAGGGCGATTTTGAGCCACTCTTTATACTGAATTCAAACAGGTAGATGCATGGGCCACCAGACTAGCCCCGCGTAAGCACTACATTCTAAGAACACGATGTGCTGTCGATTCAGCGTCTATAGTAACTAGAACTTAATCTAATACAGAGGGATGAGGTTCATAATAGCTAATGTGGTAATATGACGAGTTTACTGTTGTGTAATTCATCAAAAAATTCTTTAATAAATAGTAAACTAGCCATAATACAGAAGATGACAGCTAATTACTGCCATAATTTTATGACAATTATTATCTACCCTATATTAGTTACCTGCCCATAGGAATTTATTGATAAAGAATGATAAAATTTAAAAAAAAAACACGTAAAAAATATTTTATTTTTGACTACAAAAACAAATGTTTTAATTGTATTTTTTTAAATATAGTTTTAAATATAGATAAATAAATATATAAAAATATATAACTTTTATAAAATTAATATACTCGGTAACTTTTGTTTTTCTTATAAAATCACGACATTTTCATAAAATGCTTTAAAAACTTTTATAAAATTCGTGCTTTCACCAGCCTTAGGCATTTTAGTAATAAAGATTTAGTTCTACTTATTTGTAACTAGGAGCTTTCTAAATCACGTTCTATCAATGATAGGGAAAAACTATAAAAATAACATATTTGGTAACTTTTATGTTTTTTATTAAACTACGACATCTCCAGCGAGCGCCGCGAGTCGGCATTTTTGTGTTTTATTCCGCCGATTTGCAAAATAATAAGCAAATATGTTTCTCGTAAATTATAAATATCGCGCTCGTAGCAAGTATTACTGCGAAGATCCCATGAAAGGTAAAGAAAAGAAAATAACGGCGAGCAGAGCCGCAGAGATTTTTTTAGTTCTTGCGGTGGGTTGTAAGAGATTCAGCACGCAAGATATTCAACACACAAATTAAATAAGGACCAGCAAATTGAACCCCGAAAACATATAAGACTTTGTGGTGGTTGATAAAAAAGGAAGTAAATTTATTGATATTTATTTTATATACTCGGTGAGCCGGAAAAATGGGCTAAAACGTATTTGGACAGCATAATATGTTTTGCTCGTCTGTAAAATATAAACCACCAGCAGTCAGCAACTAAATTAAATTTGATCAGTAAAACATTATTTTTTCGGTCAGCAAAACTAATGCTTTGATCAGCAGAAATATACAATCGCTAAGCAGTGAAGTTATTGAAATTGTCATGATCGTGATATTGAAAATTGTCAACTATTTAGGCGCTTCATGGGCCCATAAAATCAATTTACACGTTCGCAATTTAAACGTGTCCAATTTAGTCAATAAAAATTTTATGTTTGTGAGATTTATGGTATATTATTTGATTACTATTAAAGAATTAGTCTGAATTGCGGTACAATCAGGTGTGTCAGTCAGTAAAAGAGTGCCCACAAACGTTGCCCTGTAAAAAATTCTAGGACATTTCGTTGCTTAACCATTGTTGGTAACGATGGTGGGCCTCCGAGGGAACCCGAGGTTAGCGCCACCTAACGAGTCCAGTTCTGAAACTAAACTATCCAGAGACTCATTCAAACATACACAATAAATGTCATCAAAAGTGCTCCAGCTGTTGAGTTTAGTGCCTAACTCCTACTAACTAAACTCTTCTTTAACAGCGATGGCAATCTTAATACCTTTAGAATCTTCTGTACCTAGGTAGATTTAAAAGATTCTAAAGGTATAAGATAACCAAATCTAAATAAATTTTACAGCTAAATTAAACATTTTGCTAAACGTGAATCACTATTTGTTACTGCGTTACTAATATATCACTGCAGTAATATTTAATATTTTTTAGGCTGCTCAAAATCTCATTACTTCTGACCAATTTAGTCATTTTTGCCGACCACCACCGGCTAAAATAAATAACGGCCATGGAGCGAGCCGCGGTGAGTTTCGAGATTGTTGCGGCGGGGTTGTTAACAAAGATAAGGAAGCTAAGATTACTGTTAGCGAAACGCGCCTCGGAAATATAAAATAACTATTTTATAGAAATACAATATTTTCTTTGTAACTTAAAGTATACAATAATAGAGAAACAGACACAAAAAGAAACAACTAGCTTGAGTCACAAAATGGTCCCTGTCTCCGCATAAGTTGATCGCGTTTGTAACCAACGCTGATCTTCCGACAGGGCCATTTGGAGACGTCATGGAAGATACCTTTACATAAAAACAACAACACAAAATGGTAAAGAAAGACTAAAATAGAGTAGAAAAATGAGATTATTGAGTTTTTGTTGTTACAAGTTGTGTTTCGATTAAGAAATTGCTACAGATATTACTTTCTGGTAGGTGACAAAAAGGTTAGTAATCAAAAAAGTATCGAAATAAAAGAGAGCAGAGCGAGACGCGAAAATCTTTGCGATTGTATCCAGGCCCTAGTCCGCCCGGGTACTTACCGCCGCGCCGTGCTTGCGGCAAGACCTGCAAGCCAGACCCTCGGGGGGGTCCGTACAGGCTAGGGCCCGGCTGGCAGTCACCACTCCGACTATATGGCCAGTCCAACTCTGACTACAACTACGCACAGAGACACTAGTAGACAGTCAAAATGGCAGATTGGCTAATTGACCAAAGTGATTATAATTTTTTCTATTCTTTTCTGCCACAGTAAATGATCAATCTGCCACATAGAACAGTTGACAATGGTCAAAAGTAAATTTTATGCAGATAGCTGAAAAAAAAATTGGTCATAACTTTGTCATTTTTTAAGCTACAGATGTGATACTTTGCCATATTGTGCGTTTGGCCTAACCATTACTACGCCCATCAAAAAGTGAAAAACGCCAAAATGTCACTTTGGCGAGTTGACCATTGGACCAACGATATAAACCAGTTAACCGGTTAATCGAGAAACCGGTTAACCGACTGATTTCTCGCTCCTTATTAACACTTTTCTTGGACAGAAAAAACCGGTTTTCGGTTTTTGTAGTTGTTTCACCAAAATCAATTATTTATCCTGAATTTGTATTAAAATTGTAAAGTAAGTGATTTCTTTATCAATACGCCGTTTAGGCTATATTAATTTAATTATTATTGGTACAGCAGTCAAACTAATCAGGTGAAATGGGGCGGGGCATTGTTCTCGTTGGGGAGGACTGGAGGCCTAGAACAGACTGGAAAAATGGCAGTTATACTGTAGTAATCGTAGTAACCTGATACTCTACAGTGTCGAGTATCAGGTTGAGGATTAGGCGGTCGAATACTGAACAGCTGCAGTTGCTCCAATTTTTTCAATATCGCCTTAGATGGTGTATCCTTACCAGCCCGATCTGATTTGTGTTACCACGGTTCATTGATTCAAAACGACGACGGCTAGATGAACCAGAACGGAATTTACTTATTATTTTTTGTTTTTAAAATAGAATTGGTATTGGTAACAATCCATAAAGCAAAAACGGACGATGATATGTTTAATATGTAGTACAAAAAGTTATTGTCATTATAGCAAAAAAAAGCGACGTATTCAAGATTTTGGTTTTGGCAGTGATTAAATTTTTAAAAAACAGTTACTCATTGGAACTAAATCTTATTGAATATTTTGCAATAAATATTTTTAAATGTTATGTATCACCTGTATTGTGCTCAGTATAATAGTAAAGTAAGTTTTTAATCATATTTTATGTTTTTATTTCGTCCTGATACTCTCTTCTATAAAAACTTAAAAAAAACCTTTTTAACCGAAAAAACTGGTTATCGGTTTTTGAAAAATCAAAACCCAAAAAAACCGGTTTTAAAAATAACCCGGTTTTTAAATGCCCTAGTTTTAATACCGATGCTGGTGTAAAAATACACAGCAGGAACCTGTAGGCCAAGCATAGCGTTTGTTGTCTAGGGTAGAATAGAGAAAAATTACGTCACATCGTCATCGAATGCGTGAAATATTTGAAATTCATTACTTCAACTACAATAATTTACGCAATGTATGACGATGCAATGTCATTTTTGTCTATTCTACCCTAGACAACAATCGCTATGCTAGGCCTACAGCTGCCCTTCTTCTGGTACGTTCCCGTAGTCGTCTCTTACGACATCCGCCGGTTGAGATGTAGGTGAGCTGATTGTTACTGCGTGACCACCATCGTTTTACTTCAACTAAAGACTATTCAAATCTTTGACTTCATCACCATCATCATTAACCTATATTATTATTATTATTATTATTATTATTATATATGTCGAGGAGGAGACGTAAAACAGGAGCATCGTCGTCATGATCAATTTCATAAAACCAGAGAACCGGAATCAATGTAATTTTGTCCGGAAAGCCGTCGAAGGTGTTATTCGGTACACCGATCTTTATTGTCTCATCGAACGCAGTGCATGAGCATATGCAATCACAAAGCGTAGAAAATTGACGAGATGTTCACTGTGATCTTGTAACCAAGTTATTCATTTTTTTATATGACATTATGACATTTATTCACAAATAGTTTGGTTATTTTTGGATTCCGTTCCAAGTGACAATTCATTGTCCATTGAGATAGCATATGATTCAAAGGCACAATCAAAAAATTTCCATTACTTTTGACTATCAAACTGCATGGTATCACAGCCTAGCTTACGCAAGCAAATAGCATTGAGGTCTAGAAATGCTGCGATCTGCGACATATATATGTAAGTATATTTTACTAGCGATCCGCCCCAGCTTGGCACGGGTGCAATTTATACATGCAAAAGATATACACGTGCGAAGCCGGGGCGTGTCACTAGTATAGCCTATGTCTCTTCCCAATGAATGTAGCTTCTCATAGGTGAATTAATTTTAAAAATCGGTCCAGTAGTTTCGGAGCCTATGCAATGCAAACAATCAATCAAATCTTACCTCTTTATAATATTAGTATAGATTAGTCCATTGCTGGACATAGGCCTCGTGCCTCCTCGGGCCTCCAGAATAAGAATGTCCTTCCAGTTTTCCAGGAAACAATCTTCTCGCCTACTAAGAATCAATTTCAGTCGTTTAGTTGACAGAGACTTGGCAAACGTAGTGTAGCACGCCCTCCGGCCAGGTGCAATTAGATGACTGCAGGCAGATGGTGGATGCGGCAAGCTGAAGACAGGCCGCTATGGTGCTCATTAGGAAGGCCTATGTCCAGCAGTGGACTAATTTAGGTTGATTATAATTTTAGAATTATTTATTCAGTTAAAAACAACATTACATTTTGGTTACTAGTGCCTTAAAGCCTATGTTAGATTTAACTAGACACAGAGTTCTTACCTGGTTCAATAAGAGGTAGGTAAATTAAATAGGAATAGGTTGCAATCTTTGAAGATATACTACTCTAATTATATTTAAGACAATCCGATGAATATTAGGTACCTATTAAGAAAACTATGATATTAATATAATGGAAATTATATATAATTATACATGATGATGATGAGTTGAGAGATACCAATTAAGCATATACATATTATAGAATAGTAGGGAGAGAGGATCTAACAGCACCTAGGTATATTTTTTACTTTATTGTTGTTTTTTCTTCAGGCTGCTGACGAAACCAAGTGGTTAAGATATGATTTCTAGACGAACGATGCTTAAATTTAGTTAATAATGCTTGGTTTTACGACGGAACAAAGGTAAGCACAACAAAGGTATCCTCTTAAACTGCGTCTTTGCGGTTTATGTTCTAACCTAATTGAGTGAGATGAATGAGTCAAAACTCATAATTTTTCAATTAGATAAATTGCGTTTTTCATTAGACCCAGGTACCAATCTGACTTATCTACCTACGCTACCTAGGGGAGACAGGGGAGACCGGTTCATACCAGGAAAATTAAATTCTTTATTTGAAAAACGATTACGCAGGATGCAACGTTAATAAATCAACAACATATCTTTAAATAGTTTTAAAGACTAAATCACATATTTTTTTGGTAATTATTAACAATAAAAAATTTATCGAATATCAAGCCCCGAGCGACCGGGGCTAAATTGATGATGTGTGATTTGAGCTTCCAATACTTTCAACTCAAATCGTGTTTACGGGGCAAGACAGGATATCCCGTTATGCCCCGATCGTTTTGCCCCGTAAACATGATTTCACAAAACAATCAAAACATTTCTAACCTAAAAAATTAAAGGTTGTAAACGCTACCCATATTCAAATATAATAAATACACTACTGCCTTTGAATGAAAATACGTAAAAAATGTGCTTACTTAGTCATAACACATCGATTATTGCACCAAAATATCTTAACAATATCAAAAAATTTCGTTTTTTGACAAATTTTTGTCAAACAAGTAAACAAACACTTTCGCGTGATTAACTGACGTGAGCCGTCTGAAGTTCGTACAAATAGCGCTGTCGGCGGTTCATTCGCGTGTTAGAGACACGCACACTCCCTAACATCGCGTCTTGCCCCGAACCTCGTTTTGCCCCGGTGTCCCCTACTTACAGAAAAATAATACAAATTACATTGACGTGTGGGGCAAATAGTAAATAATAATATACTTAATAGTAAATTAAATTAACGAATTATGGTTGAGCTTGAAATAATTAGGTACCTACCTACATCTATTTAAATAAAATGTATAACAAAATAAAAACAAATACCTACCAAATTATTTATAGCCAAAACTAAATCACACTTCACACTATATTATAATAAAAGTAAAAGTTTGAACAGATGTTTAGATGATCGTTACCTCTTCACACCAAAACTATTAAAAGTTTAGAGAACTCTAGTGTCTTGTTAAACCTAATCTAGGATTTAAGACTCTACTTACCAGAAATCATGTAATAATTTTGACAATAAACGAAATCTATCTATCTATCTACTGACCAGATCTTGCTGCTTTTAATCCTACTATTAATCCCAAAAAAAACGCGCGCAAAGCCGCGGGCGGATACCAGTACAAAAAAGAAACCTGCAGGCTTTCCTACAGGAGACTAACTCTAAGTCGTTACTCTACTAGAATTATAATAACCTAAGTCGTAAATATTCCGCCGTATTCCGGTTCGGACAGTCATAACTATCTATATTCTGTTTCGTGTCGTACGCAACACGCATGGCAGATCGCGACTTTGCACAAAAAGCCGCACCTACTAAAATGTAGTAAGCTCGCTTTATTATTGTACACTGGGTCATTAAATCGTTAAATTATTCTGACGCGGAAACAGCGTCGCGACAACAGCCAGTCTGTTATAAATATAACTTACATATTTTGGACCTACGTGTTTCAACTTCATCTTATCCCAATAAGTTAAAATAGGTTATTAAATATACGACTAAAACACAGGTCAGTGTTTGTATTGAGGCTTGGTATAGAACTAATGTATATTACATATTTCTAGGTCTATCAATAATTTATAGTCCAATTTACTTTTTTTTTACTTAAAAAGGCACATTAGTTTTGTGTCTAATCAAAGGTTACCTATTAAGATTTCCGAAAATTTACTTATCCTAAAATGCCAACCAGCGGCGCGCACATGACGAAATAACAAGACGTTTTTGTACATCCTACTCGTGAAAACTCTACATTGTAGAAATGTAGAGTCTACAAAAACACGCAGTTTTCAAATAGTAATTATAATTACTTCAGGCGTCTTAAAAATAGTACATACTAAGTGACTATGGTAGAAAGTAATTCTTAGGCCCGCGCATCTATTTAAACTTTAATTAGATTATGGACCTTGGAAAAACTTTTTACTTTTTAGTCTTTAAATGGTAAAGAATACAAACCTGCGCGCAGGTTTGTATTCTTCATTCAGCGCAGCAGCGCTGCGTTTCCCCTGCGTTTTCTCACACCACTGTTACTAACACGCACGATCACAACGCGCTGACGCTACGAAGTGTACTCTACCTCGCCATTCACTCCTCGCGAGCGAAACGAGGTGATCGTCTACGAATCTGTGTTGTGAAGTGCACTTTCTACTTATTTACTTAAAACACCATTTGCAATGGCAAATCTTTATTTTATTGTCCCTGTGCTGCTACTAGCCTTCTTCGTACAAGATGGTAAGAAAACTTTTTGTTTTTAACTTTTTATAAAAAGTCGAAATGTTTACGCAATGAGTTGCGTGACGAAAGAGCCTACAATACAACAGCGTGATATTTTGTTTACAACTAAAAAGGTCGCGATGTGGTGATTTGGCAAAGCAACATGTAAGATTTTTTTATTCATGTTCCAATAATTGTTCAAATTGTTCTGCGTGTTTTTATTGGTCACAAATTAACCACCGATAAGATAAGGATACCTACGGTCAGCATATTGATTGATAAGCCTACTTCAAAATAAAATAACAAAAATCCACTTCTATTCCCTCAGCCCAACAAAAGGGAAGCTATTCTTTCTCCGATTAAAATGTTCATAGGATTCAGCAGCATAACATTTATGACAGATTTTCATCGAATTCAACAAATCAAAAACTTCACTTCGACGGTTTTTAAGAGTTAGGTACTACGGTCTTAACGACGGCTATCTTACCTCCAAGATGCAAAATACAGAGAGAGTCACTTGTCCGTATTGAATGTAGGTAAATAAGATCAAAGCAATAACAATACCTATAGCTATTATAACAATACTATAGGTACACAGTCGTAAGACTGTGTCATTGTAAACAAGCTACCTGTAGGTGCCTACTACGATAAATACTTAAATTGCGTGATCACCTTATGGCGAGTTAAGCAAAACCTGCTCTACCAGTTTTTCGTACTGACTATAGGTACTCGCGAACTCAGGTTAAAACTTCTTAGGGCTTTAGGACCACGCCTTGCTTGGCCTTTGGAGATGAAATTAATTTAAATGCAAAGTAAGTTATACAGTTATAGTTTTTTAGTTTTAGTTTTTAGTTTTTTAGTACTTTTTCATGGGTAATTTTTGCAATTTTCCCGAAGTTTAGGTTATTTAGGTACACTCGTTAATGTACACAGTCGATAAAGAGACGTAGTTAATAGTTTATACTTATTAATTCATTACATTCATGTCCATTAGAAAGGTGTCACAATTTAGAGGTAGAATCTACAATTCTACATGAACACTGTAAAGGCGATGAGTTCTAATCTAATGTTCAATACACTTGCGTTGAGGGTGTTAATAAGTGTTTCATAACGCTATTTCGACACATTGTCGTACATTTACTTTAACAAAGAAACGAATTTGACATTCTATTACAAAGCATCGGTCGGCAGAGAAAATAACTTAGAAAATTAACTACTAAAACACTAAATATTTGAACGACGAAAAATAACAATTTTAATACACAGCTTTAGGGTCTCATGTACCTACCTAAGTAACATGTTTGTTGTTGAGATAATAAAGATCTTTGAATTGAACTTATCGAACTTCACGACATCATTTGATAGACACAGAAAAGATATCGCATTAGTGTTGCTGAGTATCTTGCTAAAATATCCGATTTTTAATAGACTTCCAAAAATGAGGAGGTTCCCAATTCGGGCCGTATGTGTTTTTTTTGTGTGTTTGTTAATTCATATCTCTGCCAATGGTTATCCGATTTGGATGATTCTTTCATTAATGTATAGAGAATGATTCCGCGGTGGCCCCATAAATTTGTTATTCCCGAGGGATTACTATTTATCCCGGAAAACTTAAAAAAAACAACATAATACTGTAGAAGAATCACGACTAGCTACAACAATTTTGGTGATATCTTCTCCAATTGTTAATAGATTTTGATGATTCTTTCATTACTGTATAAAGGTTGATTGACGTCATGGAAGTCGGTTTTAAGTCTATTAAAACATATTTAATTATCGTCACTAATGTTTACCATGATTATTTCTTGTATTGAGTGCAATAAGCACCAGTACACTTCAATTCAGAACATTGAAAAAGAACACCATACAATTTGCAGTGCGTGGGTAAAATGGATAATGCATCGTAATGCCCCTTTGATGGAAGCAAATTGATAAATTGAGTGGATTTGCGAAAGCGCATGATTTTAGCTGGTACAGAAAGGTACACAAAATTGCATGACAAGTTTAAATAACATTATCGATCAAAGAATAGCGCAGTATTGAATGTTTAAGAAACATTTTGCAAATATTGAAGAATATTGTATTATTTAGAAAGACTGTTTGGAATGGCCTACATCTGTTATCTCCACTTATAATTCCATTCTTTACTCTTCCTATAACAGATTGAAGAGAATACTGAGAATCAGATACTTATAGCATTTTATTTCCTAATAATTTGGTATGTTTGTCTTTTCCGTGTAGAAAAAGATTAGAAATGTAATCTTACTGAGACCAGAGACATCTTGTTTCAAGTTTTAAATTTTTTATTTACACATTACGAACATTTTTATTTTCTTTCGAATCTCTTAGCTAATTTTAATTATTTTTAGTTTTTTAAATAAAGTGCGAGCACTGCTTTAATCTACCTGCTATATCTATTTAATTCAAAACAGTATTTAACAAACACTAGCTATTTTAATAAAATTAGGCCTATACACTCTACAGGAATGCAAACAGAGGCTTAATATTTGAAAATTCCATTCAACGAAAAATAAAAGTTGCTCGCGCACACTCAAATGGCTCTATTGAGTTCCAACTTTCACTTTTACTTATCACGCCCTGACATACTTAAGCCCTTTTCTATATGATGTACCTACCTACATACCGATGTTTCGTTCCGAAGTACTCACAATAGATTAGATATATTATATACACCTATATTAGTCCACACCTGAACATAGGCCTCACCTAATGAGCGCCATAGCGCTGTATTCAGCTTGCTGCATCCAGCTTTTGCCAGGCCTAGCATGGCGTTTCTTGTCTAGGGTAGAATAGACAAAAATGACATCGCATCGTCATACATTGCGTAAATTATTGAAGTTGAAGGAATTAATTTCAAATATTTCACGCATTCGATGACGAAGTGACGTATTTTTTCTCTATTCTACCCTAGACAAGAATCGCCATGCTAGGCCTGCTGCAGTCCTTCAGATCGTCATCCCACCTTGCCATGACGTTGGCTTGCCGAGCCGAGTATCAAAAAATTGTAGCATATTTCAAAATATAGGATCTTTCATCGGATTGACTTATCTCTTATTGATATCCTAGTCTATATGAATATTAATAGGACAGATAAAGTACTTTAAACGTCCTTTATTATCGAAGCCCGCATAATCAGAGACTTTATTCAATAAAAAGCCATGACCCCTTGAACCATACTATTCACCATTGTGGAATCAATGGTGGCAAATCACACCATTGATTTGTAATAAAGCAATGGATGCCATTCTTTACGTATTTTCCTTCACTAAATAGTAATGGGATAGCTATAATTCAACGAACGAACGGAATTTCCGATTCTACTTAATTATAGTAAGTGGAAATAAAATTGCTAAAGTCGACTGTTAATTTACACGTTGAAGAGAAAAATTAGAAATTCCGATTTCATTATTTTTAACCGGCTTCGAAAATGGAGGAGGTGTTGTTCGGCGGTGTAAATGTTTTTTTTTAATGTATTTTCGCCGATTTCTTCGTCAGTTGAGGACCGATTTTGATGGTTCTTTCGCCATTGTATAGAGGTGATCCCAAGATGGTCCCATTAAAAAAATATTCTTGATTCTATAGTATTTGTCCCTGAAAACTTAAAGAACAGAGTACAATTAAGGAGTTCAAAGTTGAGTTTTAGTTTTTTGAAAACAATTAGATATTAAATAACAATGGAGAACGACATTGAGGACTTGTCAAGGAATTAAACTCTTCTTAGAAAAAGATGAATTTTAAGAATTTGTTAAAACGGTAGCATAACGTACAGAACGTACGTGACACTTCCGTACGAAACCTATGGAAGTGTCAAGTTGCAAATGTAAATATCTAAATTTGAATCGTGTTATTGTTTAAAAAACTATAAGTTAGGGCTTTGTGTGTTGATATTTAAAAATAAGTGGGTTGTTCTCAGTAGTCTCATGGTATAATATACCATTATTTAGAAAAGAATTCGCCTTCCTTATGGGAAGGACTATGTACTCTCTAAAAATATATTTAACGCATTCACTGCCTAGCCTCAGCTCGAAGACGTCGAAGAGAAACACGTGCGTCATGGGCCATAAAAGTGTTAAGTGTGATAACATCAGCTTAAACGTCGTAGCCGATTTTTTCTTATAAATCAAAATCTACCGGAAGAGAAGGAGGAAGAAGGAATAGAAGATTGTCTTTGTATTGCTGTAATAAAGGCAAGTAACTGAGCTCAGTTTATCTCATTAAAAAGTAATGGATCCAAGTGGCTTTGGTCTCATTATTGAACCCTGACCTTTTTGTCAACTGGGGTCGGCGTCATATGAGTCATTGCTGCATCTTAGTCAGCAACGCATAGATACTCCCGAAAATAACGATGTAGCCGTCCCCGGAGAATAAAATGATAACTGGAAAAACACAACTTTCAGGAAAAGTAAAAAACATGTTTTCTTCGATTACTTCATAAATACTGGACGTAGACCGATGATTGTCAGCTTTCCGAAAAGTATAATTTTATGTATTCGGAATGTTTTAGTAAAATCCGACTACGCGTGGTACGCGAGTAGTTTACACGGTGAGTCCGTCAAACTTGATTGATTATACAAAATAAAATAAATATACATTTAGAAAAGATAAACATAAAAAAATATTAAAAGATTCAAAGGAATGAACAGAATGTTACAAATATAAACATTGTTTAAGCAATAAGACAAGTAAGACGTGTTTTCGATAGTAGGTAATAATATTTAAGAGTATAAAAACGACTCGCGAATTGCGAAAATCGAGAAATATTATCGGAAATCTACGCGGCCACGAAGGAGGCAAACTAAGTTATGTTGTAAAGATCAATTAATATGTTCGTTTATTTAAATTCTGTTCGGCTTAGGGTTTTTTAATTCTCATGAAGTGTGGACAACGTGGCCACATAGGTACTAAAAATACAGCTTAATAAACGAGAGAGTCTACAAAAAATTTATAAAAAGGGCAACAGGAAGGGCTTCAATTGTCCCTCTGTACTTTTATCTGATGGTTAAATTCCCCTAAACATTATTTTCGGCAATTAATTTAGATTTCTATAGTGACAACGAGCAGCGCAATAGGGCGTTATGTTACTCAAATAATTTTATGTGTTTTTAACGATTAGAAACAAGGTTAGAATCTTTAAACAAAATTTTACTGGCTTGTTGGATATTCTAGGAAAATTGTCATTGGATAACTTATTGAAAAATTACATAAATTTTCCATTATTTATTTATAGTATGCAATAAATTATTTGATTTGATGATAATAATTCACAGGCAAATCTATCTGCTTCGGATTAACAAAATGGTTTCAAAACAAACTCCTAAGTTTGTCTATGTGTGCCCTAGCACACATAGACCATTTTCATGAGGAAGGTATCTATGCAAAAACCGACAATGTACGTAGTTCCCTAAGTTACCTACTTAGCAATTAGCATCTAATAATTATGCTAATGTTACATTTAAATGAATAAAACATTTAAGTACTTGCTTTGAGCTGTTTGTTTTGCTCATTGTCTTATAGTTTTATTTAATAGTTTTGCATTTAAATGTACCTTTGGGAAAACTACTTTGTTGATGAAACACATTCTGGGACAGTCGAGTTAAAAATATAAAGTTTTTCTTAAAATAGTTTATTAGGTGCCAGCTGCATTGTATTTCCGTGCCCGCGGTTGATCTAATACGCCTTAACTCAATGATATTATAGTATCTAAAATTTAATTAAAATTAAATGAGTTAAACATCATTGCGTAAACTAATAAGTCTAATAACTAATGAATGCACTAATAATCTGAAATATTAAATGAAATAGACTGACAAAAAGAAGCTTACAGTAACGTACCTACTGTTTTTTGCTGTGATAAAAAAAATATTGGCAAGGATAAGGTCCCTGGGACTAAAAATAGTTATGTTACTATATACTACTAAGGTATGTAAAATAGTAATGTAACTAAATAGTACTAAGGTATGTATGTAAAATAGTAATGTAACTATTTAGTACTAAGGTATGAGTCAAAGTTTGGTAGGTATACTTTATTTCTGAGCATGATGATTACTGATTACCAACAAAAAATATTCCGGAACTGGTTTCTGCCAAAACCAATAGATATATCTTTTATTCTGTGACAGGGCGGAGAAACGCGAATCCGAAACGATTCTTTATGTTTATGTAGACAAGATTCAAATTCGAATGTAAAATCGATTTTGTAGCTATAAATAGCTTATCTGTTTACTCTGTGTCTTAGAACAAGTACACATTAGGCGGTGTGACGCGCACGCTTACGAGCGTTACGAGCTGAACAAAATCTGACGCGCGGTTGATTGATTAGAAGCGTTTTTGGGTGTGTAGTGTACTGATAATAAGGGACAAGATGTTTTTTAAAACGCACGTTACTGTGGTTACACTGTACATAGTCTTAGGTACAGTGGCGTGCATAGATTGCTGACCCCCCTGACAGGTTCTGAGTCTCGTAATTACTTTAGTTTTGATTTTATGATATTCAATTTGTTGTTTTTATACAGAACAGATTGCTATCTTCATATTATGGAAATATACTAGTCTTAAAATATTTCTATATGCATAGAAATTGATTTTAAACTGAACAGGGGGGCCACTTAATTCTGACGCGCACTGTACCTACGTAATATCTTACCACAGATACGCAGTAAGGTT
>JAPQVW010000491.1:0-27045 GCA_028535905.1 Quercus berberidifolia
CGTAGCACTCATGCTACGCCGTAGCCAACAATCGTAGCACACATGCTACGCCGTAGCCACACATCGTAGCGATCATCCTGCTACGTTGGCATTAGCAACGTCGAAATCTTACGGCACACTTTTATTTTCGGACCTTTTTTACATCAAGTCAAATAAATATTCAGATCTATTGATTAATAATCATACGCACAAATTATAAAATTTCCAGTTGCCATAATAACAAATGTTTTTAATCCTAAATGAAATCATTTAATTTGCTTAAACTTTTGACTTAGCTCTCACCCTCATTATGGTCTGTGGACAGTTAATCTGTTCAAACACGAGCAGGCTTTTTGAACCTAAATACAAAACGATACCAGAGATCGATTAGATAGGGTAAACTGCGCTAAACTATTGTAAATACTGCATAATTATCGTTCATCCATTGCAGGCCTAATCACCGAGGGAGGCCCACAATGTTTATGCGTATGTAAAATGTTATAGAATTCAAATTGAAACATAAAATAGTGTATTGTTGTAGGCATGTGTCATTGTGTGAGTGAGTGAGACGCATCACTGTGTTTAATTAACAGCAGCCGCTTGCCTGCTGGGATTGCCTCTAGGGTTTACAAACAGTGATTTAGGAAAACAGACATAAATTCTTTATGATTAAGGTTTAATTTCATTTTGTTACCCCTTTCATATGTATTTTGTTGAGCGAAACACGGGACACTGGCCACTTTGAACATTATCATTATTCCATCCGTTTTTCCTGTATTAGATGACCCACGCCTCCTTCAAATTAGAAGGTAAATCTCTAATCGTAATTGCTACGCTGCGCAGTCCGATTGGTGATCGCAGTAAATTGGTTGACTATAGTAAAAGCTTAGTAGAATTCAATATAAGTAATCAAATACAATACTTGCTTATTTTTAATCAACTTATAGTTACGCTATAGGAGTATCGTTCATGCACTAGTTTATTTAGAGTATTAAAAACAAAAAACCCCGGATAGGTACGTCATCCCTGGAGTTCCTCCGGGCACCGTCCACTCAGATACCTAAGTTAATTAAAAATAATGAAATATTGTATTGTAAGAAAGTATTAATTGTACTTTCTTCATGATGTAGCAACCCTAACAGGGCCTGTTGCGTGGAAACGGAAATTTTACACGAATCTATCCTAGTTGCGTAGATTAATACTTTGGTTTGGTTTAGCGAGGCGGCTTACAGGCCTACAATGTAATTAGTTTGGGTGTTACGTGTAGCTAGTTCCGAATTATTCTCTGTATAGGTATCTAGCAACAGCTATTCTGAAGATTTATCACTCGCAGAAAGGGTGTTGAATCTACTTAACAACAACACGAAAGTATCTACAAGATTCTTATTATTAAAAAGTATACAAATGGTTAAAATGTAAAGAAGTCATGTCGACGTCGGGTCGTATCATTTAAATAATAATTCCACGACAATAAAGCTTAATTTTTGGATTGAAGCAATTTATGTCCCATTCACGAAAAACTCCAACAAAAACACGAGATTTTTACTTACTGGACGTCATGTCACGTTTTATGTAAATCAGGGCATGGGGACAGTGGCATGATTTTGTATGTAAAAAAATCAAGCCTAGTTAGTACCTAGCTATCCCAATAAGTTATGATCCCTGAATTTAAAAAAATAACGGCTGGTTCTAACGTACGAACGAATAGAAAGACTGACAAGCAAAAGTACAATAGTTCACGAGACGCGTATGAGCACTCGACCGGAAACGATGACGAAAGAAATCGATCACCACGACTTCGTTTAGAGACAAATTATATTGAAAAAATGGGGGCGACAGCTTCGCAACGCCACCTTGACTTCGGACGCCCTTGACTTCGGTGAAAACGGTCGCAACCTCTCATCCACCGGTCTTAGTATCATATTAAAACTATTTGATTTCTTTTGGAGACGACGTTCAGAGAATTTAATATATTTTTTGGCTACATATTTCGTTCTTGATCGATTTAATCTCTGGTCATGATCTGATATGAGGTCCCGAGAAATCCTTATAGTGGTGTTCTCTGAAAGATTATCGGTTAAGTTTGACATAATTATGTATCTCAAAAAAGATTCCGTCGAAAATAAAGATATAAAAATGAACCCCTATTACTTCTGGTCACGCTTTAAAACTTAAGAACGGCTTTACCGATTTCATTCATCTTATTTTAAATGTTTTCTAATACTTCGTAGAATTAAAAAAAAATTAAGAAACTTGCGCAGAAACTTAGAAAATAAACATAGGCTACTTTTTATCCTGGATAAAGGACGTGCGAAGTCGCAAGCAGCAGCTAGTATTTAATAATTATAATTAAACGTCTCACGAAGAACATCACCACCTGCTGAAGAACATACCTAGCGAAATATTATCAAAAATACCTTAATAAGCGCCCACTTAACATAAACGAAATAATTCAAAACTCTGCCAATATAAAGCAATTGAAAACTAAATTGCCCACTCCATCATGCCTTCACTCCAGTTGAAGAGCCACCTCTTGGGATCAAAATGGAGGCACAATTAAAAATGAACTATGAAATCAAACAAATGATAATCAAATCCACAACACATCATCACCCATCTAGATGGATGAGGGGAATTGATGGACCTTTACAGTAGATGGAATAATCACATTGGACGTGATAATTCGCTTAGGAAGGTCTCTTGAATTTCAAATTCAGGTCAGTGCGGCGTATCTATGACCGCCACATCTCACCCTGACATCAAATGCGAGTATAACAAAGACTGTGTTATTGGCAATACTATATAAGCAAAGAGAAAACTATAACAAGCATCATTTGGCAATCATTGCTTAACACAATCAGGAGAGCAGTACAAGATGGGAAAATCTGCCTTTGTCTTGGTGAGCCTGGCTGCGTTTGTGATGGTGGCAACCGCAAGGGACATCCGACAAAGACGAGATCTACTAGGGGCTGCATCCAACCACTGGGAAAAAGGAGATGGCGGTGAGCACCATGGCTACCATAGCCAAGAGCATGGTGGTTACGGCGAGAAAGGCTACAAAGGACACCATGAGCACGAACACGGGAAGAAGGGGCATTCTATCCACGAGGGCGAAAAAGGACACTACGGCGAGCACGGTGGACATAAAAAGGGACACCATCACGATGATGGACATTACAATGAACATCATCATGGTGAAAAAGGCGAAAAAGGCCAAGGATTTGAAGAAAAGGGACATTTTCACAAAGGTCATTCCATAAAAGGTCATCATGGCATCCACAAGATAGACGAGTTCAAGAAGGACAAACATTTCCACGATAAACACGGGGACTCAGGATTCGAGGAAGGTTACGGGGGGTATCATCACGAAGGTGGTTACGAGAACGGTGGGGACTTCCACAAGGGGCACAAGAACGGTGGGTTCCACGAGCAAGAGCACGGGGAGCAAGGCCATCATGAAGAGGGAGGCCATCACCACGATGATAAAGGCTTCCACGACGAGGGAGGACACGATGAGCATTGGAACCAGCACGCGGAACACGGCAGCGAGGGCGGCCATGAGGACCACAAGGATTGGGGATATAAGGGATACTAACATGCTTGAACTTTTGTTATTGTTGAATACTGATATGAAATAAACTTTACTACTTAAAGAATATGCTTTCGATTGTTACAAATGTTATAAAATCCAAATCCATATTAGAATCTAAAAAAAATCGGTTATAATACATACCTACCCGTAACACAAGCTCTGCTTACTTTGGTGCTAGAAGATACTGTAAATGTGCTGCAATGTCCGGTAATATTATTATTATCTAATCGCAATACATTTATTATCGCCTGCAATTAATTAACATAACATATTCTAGTTTCTGCCCACGGTTTCACACGCGATCTTTATATGGAAACGTTAAAAGGTTATTTCTATACCGTGGGACAGTTCCCATAGGATAGAAATAACCTTTAAAAGTAAAAAAGGTATTTTTTTTTATCCCATCATGCAGTTATTATGGGATAACAATTATTATCTTTGTTTTATTCTTGGTTTAGAGCTACACCTAAGTAAAATTTCAGCTCAATCTGTTTAGTAGTTGTCTGTCCAAACGATCGTAGTTGTAATAATTAGTGTAATTCAAATCGAAACTTACTACATTTGTCACATGTGTGACAGATTATCAAGAGTAGGTAGGTAGTTTTTTGTGATCGCCAAGTAAAAATTATAACTATATCCACGTATTTAACTCATTTGTTTAATCTTGTTAAAGTTGTTTTATTTTAAGTCACTTATTAGATTATTACGCAAGTAAAAAGTGACTTAAAAGTTTACTCTAACACTTTGAAAACGAAGAAAAACAAGTACCTAATGAACATAGACGTTATTTCTAAAAATCTGTGATTGTTTCCTACAATTATGTATATAGTTACTGAACTCATTATTTTAATAGCAATTTTTTTTACTTCTTCCAAAATAGTCAATCAATGCTCTTTATTTGATAATTAGACATATTTTAAATGTTTGCTAGTTTGTTTAGCCTAAAGTAAATAAATAAATGTAACTAAATCTGTTTATTTCTGTTTCTGATTAAGGTATAGCTTGTCTACTAGCCTTACACCAGCCTGAACCCAAAGACAAGACGTTCTTTAAAATAACCACAGTTGATCTTGCCTAAAATAAATTCCTCTAATATTTTATTCTTCTTAAAAGGATGTTCAAAGCCAGGCAGGTACCAGAAACGACATAAACGTATTGTTGGTGTTGGAGAGTAATCGAGATAATTATGAGCCTCATTTTTCTTTCGTATTTCCTCGTACATGAAGGAGGCTATCTGGCTAAGAAGGGCAAGGCTCAAGATAATAGAAAATAATCACTTTTACTTACATTTCACTGAGTGTATCTGTACCAAGAAACAGTGGTTATTTTTGTGATATTTGTACAAGGAGCTTTTTATAGATGGCCTTTGCCGTCGACTTTGCTCGCCTAGTATTTTTCCCAAATTTTATATCAATTTTATTCAAGTTGGCGCATTCACTGCCCAGCCGCAGGTGCACGGTTCAGCTGCAGCAAGTCGAAGTACGCCATGTGCGCCATGGGCAATTAAAGTCTTGTTGATTGTCGAAATGAAATGCTAACCTTAGCTAGCCTTAACACTACATAACCTAACCTTAGTAATATTAAACAGAGTTGAGCTGCCTGTAGATTATTTGTAATAGTCTGTAGTTAGCTCAATTGTTTCAATTGTAAATACTAGTTCTAATTTGTTTCTATTATTTGATTGTGAATTTTCTTTGTTAAATAATTAATATAATAATAATAATTTTCTTTGTTCTTTGGTTTCTATATAAACAGATATTTACCAATAACGTAAGTATTATTATATATTCTCTGCTATAACATAAGCTAGGTAAGGCAACCGCAACAATAAAATCAATATTAATTTTAATTGCTACATTAAAGGGGAGTGCACAGAGCTTAAAAAGAATTTAATCCTCGCTCAATAAAACTACATTTAGTTAAAAGATGTATCTTACTAAACCGCAAAGCATGTGTCAGTCGTGGTTTTACAAAGGCTTGTCATTACTAGCTGGCTGAACTGAGAAAAAGGGCTTATCGACTCAACGACTTTTGTAGATTTAGAATTTATTTTCAAACTGCGAGATTAAAAATATTTTTTTATTTGCTTCACGATTTATGAAAATATAAGTATGTAGGAATAATAAATAAACAAAAAAAGCATAAACATCAAGATCAACTGCTGATAAGGCATGAAACACAAACTTCTAATATTTTAATGAATTCTCTTTATTGAACCTTGACAGTACAAAAAGCGGCGAACTTACCTCACCGATACTATTGTTGGTATATAAAGTCATTACCAGCAATTCAGGTATCATTCACAATTACAACTAACCAACCATGAGGAGTAGCCTGCTTGTGGCGTGCGGCCTATTGGTCCTGGCGACCGTCGTCAGCAGCCGGGAGATCAGGGAGAAACGGGAGGCCGACCTGGAGGTCGCAGCCTCTGGTCACCACTGGGATAAGGGTGGCGGCCACGAGCACCACGAGCATCACCACCACGAGCATGGAGACAAAGGCCATAAGGGACACAAAGGCCACCACGGGCATCACCACGGCAAGCACGGACACAGCCACCACGAGGGGCACAAGGGACACCACGGTGAACACGGTGGACACAAGAAACATCACCACCACGATGACGGCTACCATCACCACCACCACCACGGCGAGAAGGGCGAGCACGGACACGGACACGAGGAGCACGGCCACTGGCACAAGGGACACGATACGAAGGGCCACCACGGCGTAGAGAAACATGACGAGTTCAAGAAGGACAAGCACTTCCACGACAAGCACGGCGAGAAAGGATACAAAGAGCATCACGGAGGACACCACCACGAGGACGGCTACAAGAAGGGTGGGCATTTCCACAAAGGACATAAGCACGGCGGGCATCACGAGCACCACCACGGGAAGAAGGGACACCATGAGGAGGGCGGACACCACCACGACCACAAGGGACACCACGGAGAAGGCGGCCACCACGAGCACCATCACCATCACCACGAGCACGGCAAGAAGGGCGGTCACGAGGACCACAAGCACTGGCACCACAAGGGCCATTAAGCGATGCCAAATTTGATTCGTTATCTGTTTTATTGTTCCAAATTAATATTTTTGTTACGTTTTATAAAAATAATAAATAAATCCCTTACAAGTGAAAACACGTTTTCTTTTCCTACAAGGGCGGCAGCAATGCTAATAAGGATTAGATAACTTAGACAAAATGTGAAACAGGAAAAATATATTTCTACTTATCAACCCTACGCAATGCTTCCGTAGATATAAATCTATACCATTGCGAGAGCAAAACCCAGAACACCTTAATTACATGCAGGGCCGGATCTACTTATGGGCTAATAGGGCTGCAGTCCACGGCCACGTGGATGTAAAGATTAAATACAGAATGGCTAATTTGTAAACTTAAAAAAGTATTAAATTTGCACATCTATTAGTTTTAGTTGTATTTTCTCGTGACTATTACGGAAGACTCAACCTATTATTATAAATTTGGTAAGTTCCCCATTTCATAAATCTGGTTCCATTAACAACACATCATAGAAAATGATGATTTACGATTTACGATTGTGATTTATGTATTTGTGTATTATGTATGATTTATGTATTATTATTTTTTTTGTTTTTGATTTAAGCCAGAGTTTGGTCCGCATTTAAGGTCACCTTACCACCACACCCCTGCAAACAAATGAAACGCATTTCTAACAAAACAAATACATTCTGGCGACATGCTCCGCTTGCTGGTAATATTTAGTGTGTTCTTGGTTTAAGCTAGAGTCTGGTCCCCATTTACGGTCACCTTACCCACCAGCGCAAACAAATTACACGAAAATCTAACAAATCTCATAAATTTTTCGCGGCTTGCTTCGCTCGCTAGTTTATAGGTCCGGTGTTTGGTAGCAAGCTCCCTTGATAAATTCCTGATAACGGCCTTGTCGTAGGTACATATTAAGTATACATCCAAAAACTTACTGGTCCGTGACAAGCCATAAATATTGTTAAATGGTCCCTTATCAGCAAATGGTTAAGAACCTCTGCTTAAACCCAATAAAAACAGAAAAAATTCGCAGCTCGCTTCGCTCGCGATAATACTCTTCTCTGCTTGCCAGTACGTATTAGTCCACGGCTCCTCCAAGGAGTCTTAAAACCTCGACAAAACCAAAAAAAAAATCGCGGCTCGCTTCGCTCGCCGGTAGCATTCCTGTCTTGGTGTCCAGATCTTGACCAACGACTTCTTCGAACCCACTAAAGTCTCTCAAATTGGTCACTAAAAACGGAATATTAACCTCCCTCCTTCGAACATAAAGGAGGGAACGGCCTTACAAAAATGTCCTAGGTAAACATATACCTAAGTATACCTACCACACAGGCGGAGGGAGGCGGAGGCAGGATTATGCTCAGATTCGCAAAATAAAAAGTAGAAAATCAGTAAATGCAAATCTTTATGAACTCTGTGACTTGTGAGTGAACGTATTGTGTTCCTACGAACCCACAGTAAAACAATGTAGTAACAGTTCATATCACTGAGCTGAACTTTGTATGTATTTTGCTGAGAGGAAGCGAGTTATTATATTATTTCCTTCCCTTTATTTTTAAAGCGTCCCCCCTAAAGTATTTGGCTTGGTTGCGACCGCGCCTGCTAGGCCCCAGTTAGTATTAGCCCAGGGCCCCACAAACTGACGGTCCGCCCCTGATTGCATGTCGCAAAGTACATAATCCAAGCGAAGGTGAAAAGCATTTTTAATTTTTGCCCTTTGAGCACTTAATAATAGAGCACTTACGTAGAGCCTTTGTTGAAATGACATCAACATAGAGCATCTACAGGTGTCGTACGTCAAATTCTTTTTTCGGAACATAAAAGGTAATTTTAACTTTGTATTTTAACTTGACTGTTTTCAAGGAAATCCGTTGAGAATTTCTTAACTTTTATTTTGGAGCACCTGGTTTCCAATTCGGGTGAGAGATTAAACTTTTATTATGAAGACAAATGTGAATTGAATTCGTGGAAATCTAGACTTGAAATAGACAAGTTCTTGACTCCGTCGGTGACTGGCTTATTCTTAGATATCTACTATCTAGGTCCACGGCCAATCCATTTTAACCAAATTATAACGGAATAAAATTATCACCGTTAAAAGCTAACTTTGATCAAATTTACTGTGAAACTCGACTAATACATTATTATCGCGCCGAATAAAGCTGTTCATATACCTAATTATGATCGAACGTCACGTTCACGGTAAGTTTCTTCGATCATTAATAATACCTTCATGATACATTGTCGGCCAAATCGTCACTTTCGATCAGTGAGATTGTTATCAGAGCAACGACTATTACCTTTAAAAAACCTAGGTATACAAAATTTTGACCAGATTGCCCACTAGGTACTTCGTACAAAAAATTTAAGAGTTTGGTTATTTAATATGTTTATTTTCTTATTTTAACCAAGCAAAATATCAGGCGTAGAATGTAACGCAGCTATTTTAACCCCTTCGCTCCAACGATCAACGCCATAGATAACTCGCTCATTTGCGCGCGATAGGCGTACCAACCGGAAACTATTACAAATCGGAAACCGCAAGTTCGTAATTCGGTTTTGTCCTGCCGCTGGCTGGTGCCTGTCATAATGTCACCCCTCATTGTTTAATGAGCTTTGGACTTCACTAAATGGGAAATTGCAGACAATCTTCAATTACCGATTAATTAGAACCTGCCTTAATTTAGTAATTGCATTTGTTGATGGATATTTAAGAATGGTATGGAACTTATCGAGTTATAGTTGTATATCACTATCACTATCACTACATAGTATAAAACGAAGTAGCTTTCTCTGTCCCTGCGCGCCAGCACGCAGCGTGCCCCGCCACGCCCGGCTCGCTATGTGTATTCTCTTCGTAAGTACTTAACGGGCTTAAGATCGAAAAACACAAAATCTACACGAAAAGTTTTAGGTCTAGGTCAAACAAAGAATTAAATTAATTATTATTATTTAACTTTTTATATTTTTCCTGTGTTTTGTAGTCGAATCTGAACCACCCTTGAAAGTTTGGTCCTTACTTTTTGTTACACCCTGTATAAAAAAATGTGTCCTGAGATTCAGGCAAATAAATGAAACCCTGCAGTAATACCACCCGGTAGGTCTTAAGATGGAATTTATTCGATAGGTACTTATAGGACTAGTCCACACAAAACAAGAAAAAGCCACAAATACAGAAATCTATTTCTTTCCGAAGTGTGGAAAATCACCTCATCACTTTCTATTCAAACCTTATTTCCGAAAATACCAACTGGTAAACCGTAGCTTGCTACGGCGCAGCGACAGTGCCCATAGCAGTCCATATATGAAATGAAGTCCTGAAAAATAAAGCAATAACCCAAACTAGGGCATGGGCAATTTATCAGCCAACCACGACCAGAGCCCAGTATTGAAATAAAGGATAGGTTGTTGTTATATCGCCGTAGACAAGAGACACTCTTAAAAAGCGTATCGCTGAAGCAGCATGTATGAAATGAATGTACTTTTTGTATGAACATTTAATGGGTTGTGTGGTAGTCAAGTCCTTTACTAGTTTTTGCGTATAATACTGATCACGGCTATTGATAATTTAATTGTGCCATAAACAACTAGGTACGATTCGTTTTACAAGACTAGGTTAAATCTCATTAGACAAATTCCATGGTCACATCCTAATGCTAGGTACTTTAATGTACATATTTACATGTTTACTCATGTGTACTTTAGGCAATAAAAATAGAAAAAAACGACGTACTATTCAAAAATATACGGTCTGCATCTATAGACTTTACAAGAATTGACCTTGACAGTGTTGACAATAACAAATAAGTTCAAGTGAAATCATTGCTTAATACCGGTGCCGAGAAAAGCAACGCCAGTGTCTATAAAACCTTGCTGTTGACATACCCATAATCACAACAAAACAAGCCACAGTAACCAATAGTACTCCCAGAATTGTATGAAACAATGAAGGCGGCTCTGGTTCTGAGCGTAGTGGCCTTCGTGGCGTTGGTGCAAGCGCGGAACTTGCGGGAGAAACGAGACGCGGACCTCGAGGCCGCGGCCTCGCACCACGGCTGGGACAAGGGAGGCGGCAAGGAACATCACGCTCATCATCACCACGAGCATGGCGGTAAAGGAGACAAGGGATACAAGGGTCACCACCACCACGAGCACGGCAAAAAGGGCCACCATCACGACGAGGGGCACAAGGGGCACCACGGCGAGCACGGCGGACACAAGAAGCATCACCACCACGACGATGGACACCACCACGAACACCATCACGGCGAGAAAGGCGAAAAAGGACACGGATTTGAAGAAAAAGGACATTATCACAAAGGACACTCGACGAAGGGACACCATGGAGTACACAAAGTAGACGAGTTTAAGAAGAACAAGCACTTCCACGACAAGCATGGTGAGTCCGGTTTCGAAGAGGGTCACGGTGGTCACCACGAGGAGCATGGCCACAAGAAGGGTGGACATTTCCACAAGGGACACAAGCACGGCGGGCATCACGAGCACCACCACGGGAAGAAGGGACACCACGAGAAGGGAGGACACCATCACGACCACAAGGGACACCACGATGAGGGTGGCCACCACGAGCATCATCATCACCACTCCGGTCATGGAAAGAAAGGCGGTCACGAAGATCATAAACACTGGGGCTTCAAGAAAGGACACTAAATATTTATAGATCAGTAGCAATTTGTTATTACATACGTAAGCATTTTCCAGTCTGTAAATATTTTTTTATAATTTGTTATGTTTGTTACATTTTTTTATAAACAAAACAAATAGCCACGGAACTTTGTCATCGTCTAGTTATTGACTAAGCAAAAACCTACCCTCAGACTCTACCGAGGTTTTTACACGAACATAGAACTTTATTATTTACTAAAACGTAGCTTCCAGTTTTCCAGCTTCAAGTTTTTGTAATCTTGCTAAAAGCTAGAAAATTGCATTTTGCAAAGTTATCCAATGCTTAATGCAAGTAGCTAACTAATTAGCGAATCTCGCAGCCAACTGGTCGAACTATGGTGGAATTCAGAAAAGCAAAGGCGACAGGAACCTGACCGTTAGAAGTTTCAACTTCGTTAGTGAGACAGTTCAAATATATAATATAACCACAAATAGATTCAACCATAATTAAACCTGAGTGGGATTATAAATTACCGATAGTTTCGAGAGTATAAAGGTACCTACACTAAATAACCGAATCTAATTAATGTTTGGCACCTGCATAGCACGCACTCCGCAGTTAGTTGGTAAAACTGCGGGGTAATCCAGTCAATCACGGTAAATTTACAGTCAGCTCTCACCTCACCGAATAGCCCTGCTATATTTTACAGTCTGGTCGCATACTCGCGTGTTTTTAACACGTTTCACGAGAAATATTTTTGCCGTGGAAATAAGTTTGTGCAAACAAGTTTGATTTCATGAATAAATTAGCGTCAGTTTGTGGTTTCTACCAGCTCATACAGGTTTCTTAGAAAAAAACTGAAAGCTGGGCGTTCGAGGTATAGCGCTCTTATTACATTACCACAGTAAAACTTTTGTAGTTGGGGTAAACAACATTCGTCAAGTGCGGGTGTGACTCGCGCGCCGAGGGTTTCGAACTTTTGTCAACAAAGACTATAGCTACCTAACAGTTAGAGATTCCAGTTTGAGAACCTGTTCGCTATCTGATGAATACCTAACAGGTTAGGTACATACATTTTAGGTGGATGCATTTTTCGACTCTTTTCTGATATGGCTATACACTCCCATCTCAAAAAGCCACTCTACAGCTTTTTGGACAGACTATGGCGTTTTTTCTATGTCGTTTTCGAAGATTTTAGAACTCTACCTATCTGGTACCATTTTATAAAAAAGTTCGAACATTCTTCTTACATAATGTACCTGCTCGATTCCTCAGCGACAAGAAATCTCTTCAACAAGGGAATCAAGAAAGCTTAAAGGTAACATTATGTACCTTCGTGTACAGCCACCGTCATCCGTTCACTCGTTCGGGATTAGTTCTGACACTGTCTGTGCCCGTAAATCTAGAGCGTTATTAAGAGTGTGCAATATGCAACGTTATTTTTCTGTTTGTGAAAAGGATAGAGGCATAGGATTTCGCGTTCATAGGAGCGGGACAGAGCATACGTTTATGGAACGGCATCGGCACAAAAATTAAGTTATTGTTTATTTACAATAAAACTACACAACTAATCGAAAAATTAAAAGACAAAACTAAAGAAATACTTCTAAGTTTCTTGACAAAACAAAAATTCAACAAAAAAGTGTGCCGTTCCTGAGATAAATAGGAAAATGTGTGCGAAACAGGTATATTTAAAAAAAAAAAAAAATTATTAAGAAAATTTTCACCAATCGTGTTTTAAAAGACAAAATTTAAGATAAAAGTTCGAATTATCGTTGCCCTAAATATGAAGGTTGCTTTCACATATTCTGAGATAAATAACGATTTCGAACAACAAAATTTACTAAATTGCATATCGCACATCCTTAACCTTTGCAGGTTTGGTTGTCAAACTACGCTTAGATCTCAGTACTTACGGGATCCCCGTGGTAAAAAAACTCGGATTACATAAAATTCACAATTTTTTTGGTTCCCATTTTGTGAAAACACGGTTAAAAAAATACGATTGAAAAAAAAACTGCACTATTTCGCACATAATATAGTCGAGATCTCAGGAATCCTGCGGTCTATTGAGATGACTTATGATTTTGACTCGTAGGTTTTTAGTAAATATTTGGTTTCTTAATTAGTTGCGTAGTTTTTTTGTAAATAAACAATAACTTGCTATTGCGCTACGCCGCCGTTCCAAAAACGTATGCTCTGTCCCGCTCCTATGAACGTGAAATCTTATGCCTATCCTATTCAGAAAATGGCGCGAAATGTGCCCTCTTAAGTAGCTACCTAATAATCCCTCCACTCACTCGTTAATTACAGTAAGAGGATTGTAAATGGATTCCCCGATCTTGCTTGCAAATCGGAAGGTTGCCAATGGAACGACTAATGTTGGCTATATTTGCTAGAAATATTAACTTTTTTGACTCATGCCCATTACAAACAAATAATAGTGGACAATCCACACAAAATCATCTGGCCCAAAAGCGGAAAATCACACTAATTTATTATAAATGCGAAAGTTTGGATGGATGGATGGATGTTTGTCCCATCTTCACGCGAAAGCTACTGAACCGATTGAGCTGAAATTTTGCATATATGTAGTCCTAGACATGGAATCAAATATATAATAATAATAGGCTACTTTTTATCCCGTAGTAAATAAGTGGGGTAGAACTAGCCTTTAAACGTTTCCATAGAACCAACGCGTGCGAAGCCGCGGGCAGATGAAATGTTGGTGTTCTTCCAACACAAACTAGGTTCGTAGGTAACCCACTCACATTATTATTGGATTCGTCATACTACGATAGTTTTTTTTAAATAAAATAAAACATTTTACTTTTGTTATAGAAAACACCCTAAAAACCCGGAACAAATATCTGCAGATTTACAAAAAAATATCTCGCGGCAGGAATTGAACCCCCAATCTCCTGTGGATCTTCGCCCGCTGAGCCCTTAAGATCGTCATTTATAATTTCACAAACAACGAAATGTGTCATTTAATTGTTTTAACTTCAATCTTTTTAACCTAACATCACCAACAGAGGTAGACTAGACACCAATTAAAATTAGTGTAACCTACCACCCCACATGTATGTACTCGTAGTACCTATGCTAGCCCGAAGGGTTGAAACAAAATCCCAGCACTGTGCCAACTTCCGATTCGTTTTTCAGCTAAATAAACAAAGTGCTTTTCCGATAAGGATTTCAATTTTCATTGGTGTTTTCATCAGACTACCTCGGAATTATGCCGTACGTTGACTAACGTTTGGAAGCTCTACTGGACGTTTTAGGTAGTTGTTACCTAAGTTATTGGCTAACTATTGAGCCTTTTTCTTTGTCTCATACATGTACATGCGTATTTTATTTATTATTATGGAGCCTTATGGTTTCTACCATTATTGTTTTTGCTATTTCCCTTTTGTATATAGTTCTGAAAAATCTCTCCCATTGTCCATTTATTGAACAAATTTTTCACTCCACTAATATATTTCAAATTCCATTCATTGTTGTTCGATCAAATATTGGACAGACGTATCCAGTATATTTTTATACATTCATTATTCATCCCTATCGCTTGCATTGTTAATTTTATTGAGTTTTATCACGCTGAAAATCTAGTTCATAGGTAATATTCCGGTTTTCTACCTAAGTACAACAAAAACAGAATTTTTTGCTGTTTATGAAATTTTCTCCTGAAAGATTTCGTGTGTCGGTAACACAGAGATGGGTTCAACTAATATGACCGGATTTTACTATTCTTGTAGTATGGCAGCACATGTGGATTGCGGATTACAATACCAACCAATATAGGCCGGATAGATTTACGAGTACAGATACCTCCGACCGCACGCCACAACATCGTGTTCGTTACACAGCGAACAAAACAGTGCTTATGCGACTCTGCGTGGGTATCAATATCGATGGATGGTAGTTTTAACATAACTAAACATAAGTGAGGAGCGAGGCAGATTCAGTACAAAGAAATTAGGCTTAATGTAGTTATTCAGCTAAAAATAAATGTTCAGCACTTTGGCAAAATGAGAAAGTTTAATAAGTTCAAATCGGTTTTCGTCTTAACAAACTAATCGTTTCCAAGAAAAAATAAATAGCTTAGCTAAGCAAACATTAATGACTCGATTCTCGATCGTAACTTAAATATAGAATAAAAATAAAAGGTCAAGCGACTTTGTATTTTCGCGTTTGAGTTAACGAACCTAACAAGCTCACAAATAATAATCAATTGAAAGAACCTTTGTAAGGGGAATCGGTGATAGCACGTATTTGAATAATATTTTATCGAAATTCTAAGAGACTTAGGTCAGATCATAGGCATTGTACCCTTTTTACTGTTCGGCAGACATGAGCGTATGTTTTCAGCAGTGAAAGTGTCAATAAAGGGGCCCAGATATTTTCAGATCCCAAGACCTAAAAATCCCCAAAACTATCAAACAATATAAGCAATAATTAATGTCCTTTTTTATATCCGTATTTTTTATGATGAGCATGTTCGCCTTTTTTGCCGTAATCATGATGATGCTTGTGATGAGAATCGTGCCCACCCGACGACTTGTGTCCTTTGTGGTCATGGTGATGTCCTCCCTTCTCGTGGTGTCCTTTCTCGCCGTGCTCGTGCTCGTGATGGTCCCCGTGGTGATGTCCTTTGTGATAACTTCCACCCTTTTTATGGCCGTGTTCTTCGTGGTGGCCTCCGTGTTTTTCCTCATGACCAGAATCACCCTCTTCATCGAAGAAATGTTTGTCCTTTTTAAATTCGTCGAGCTTGTGGATTTCGTGATGACCTTTGGTGGAGTGCCCCTTATTGTAATGACCCTTTTCGGCGTATTTGTGTCCTTTCTCGCCCTTTTCACCTTTATGGTGCTCGTCATAGTGCCCGTCTTCATGGTGATGATCTTTTTTGTGTCCACCATGGTCGTCATATTCACCCTTGTGTTTTTCCTCTATATGGTGACCTTTTTCGCCTTTCTCGTGATGATGGTGGCCTTTGTAGCCTTTGTGACCTTTTTCGCCATGATCATGGTGATGTTCAGCATGATGTTCCTTCCCGCCTCCTTTTTTGTGTTCATGATTATGGTGTTTTTCTTCTTTCTTGTCTCCAGTTGCTGCAGGGTCTTGATCCGCTAGTTCTTCCTTAGAACGGAAGCGAGATGGAATTCGTCGGGTTTCTACCGATATCAATAGAACGAGGATAGCCAACGCTAAGATGACCCTCATAGCGCGAGATAGCACAGTGCACAGCTTTAGCGCCCTCTTGTTTTAAAATTGTCACATCTCGGATGGTGCAGCAGGTTTTATATAAATAGTTGTGAAAGGTTTTGAAATCAGCGCGTCTCGTTCAGACTAGCGCAGCTGCGCAATTACGGTAGGATTTTTCTTATATACCTACCTCAATAACTGTTGAGAACGCTGTCAATACACTATTTATTATCTCTATCAATAACAAACAACGATATGTTAATTGCCCATATTGACTTAACAGACCTATTATACATTCTTTGACGTAGCTTCAATCGTAATAATGAAGTCTACTCAAAGGAATAGTAGGGTACCAATTAACGGTGTCGTCTTTACCAGTCATTACCAACTATAAGATAAAAAAATTAATTCAAAAATTGCGACGCTGTTCAAAGAAACTCAAGTAGCTCATCATTTTACTTTCGTTCATTATTTTTTTTTCCAATAAGTTAGTAACTACGCGTAGGTAATAGATAAGGTACCGAAGACATGTCTATCGTCTACCTACTAAACTAATATCAAATTCGGTTCACCCATAGGCACATAATATGGCTAATGGTTAGGTCCCGTGAGCTCCTGTGGTTACCCGCAGCCTCAAGACTCGCACACTTGTTGCACAGAATGCCACAAAACCACATTAAGGTCACTTAGCATTATCCGGTACATTCACTACACATTAACAAATGATACATTAGAAAGATCAATTAAACACTTGTTCTAACTGTGTGAGCTAAAGCGGGACTAGAACTAAACCCTGTCATTAGGAGCATGTCCATATGGCAGGAAGCCAGCTCTCGAAATGAGTAGGTAGCAGACAGCAATACAAAATGTTACAATAAACGATAATGCCTATCGTGTTTTAAAATGTTTGAATAATGAACAGCATTTTCATGTTTTCGTGAAAGGTCGAAACTCTGCAGTATTCTCGGTATTGTTAACAGAATTATCGAAAACAAACTGAGCAAGTTATTGGAACGAGCTCTTTTTAAGGTTCCGTATCCGAAGGGTGTAAACGGGACTCTTTTATGAAGCCTCCGCTATCTGCCTGTCTGTCAGCGGGCTATATCTCATGAAACTATAAGTTATATTGTTGAAATTTTCACAGATTGTGTATTTCTCTTGCCGCTATATCAACAAATAATTAAAATAAAATAAATTTAATAATAAGGGGGTAACGTCCATACCACATAAAGTACCAACCACCTAAGTTAAGCAACGTTGGGCGCGGTCAGTACTTGGATGGGTGACCGGGTTATGTTCGCTTTTGCTTATTTTCGATTCATCAAAATAAAGCTGTTTTTAGGGTTCCTTTTGCGAAAAAGTTTTGTACGATGGCACGGAACCCTTCGTGTGCGAGTCGTCTCGCACGTGGCCGGTTTATTTCAATGAATTGTAGAAATAGGCTTTTAATCCGCGAATTCCCTCGCAAGTTAGGTGCAAATAAAGTTATCGGTAGACCATTAATTAATACGCCTTATAACAATAGTAATGATTTAATGTTTTTTAATTGATACAAAAACGCAAAACACACTATACATTTCTGAATACCTAATTACCTACCTATTTAAAAAGTTTTTTAAAGCTAAAAAGAAAAGATGTTTCTGTTGCATCGTATTGCCGAAGGGTTACTATACCTTTCGGCAATACGATGCAAAAGAAACATCATAATCTGATAACAACTACCAAAGATATCGATTAATAAACATACAAAAAAAATAGCCGAAATGAGAACCTCTTTCTTAATGTAGGTTGAACAGAAAAACTAAGCATTCTAACTTCATCTTTGAGAGTATTCTGACCTTTAAGCTCTCAATGAAACCCCACGAATATATGTACCTACTGTAGAATTTGTTTACACAAAGACGTAGGTACCTACATCCTCTGCCCCATCATCCGTTTCGTAGTAACGCACTTCCGAGAAACTTTTCTTTGGGATAGATAATAATATGTTGCCCATCTAAATTCACTTAGGTAGATTATGAGATCGTTATTCGATCACAGATTCGCAGCTTAAAAATAATGTATTTTATATAGTAGGTACATACTCCCGTTATTTTGTCTGAGAGTCTAAGATTTGTTTTTCTATTGGGTACCTTCGATTTAGTTTCTAGGTAGGTATTTATTACAGGTTTATCATGATCATTCCTTATGTAGGACATCCAGAACTTTTGCTTTGTTTCTCAAATAAACAATTTGAGCAATGCTATCAATTTCAGTGGCAATACAGGCAATAATAGTGTAAACGGTTGATTGCATCCAAGACTAATTCGTTGACCACTATGTAGGCCAATCTCGGGCAGCGCTCTAGTTTCTCAACGCAGAGTTACTTATCTGGCCGGGAGCCGTTGCCAATGGTCCACCGCCAACAATTTTATGTAACTTTGTTGTCGAAACGTGCTGTGAAATTGATAAGTTTGTTTTGCAGCGGGATTTAATTGTTAGCGAGCATTTTTCATTTGTAGTCGCCAGCTCGTAAGATAAAGTCCATGCCAGCAGTCGTTGTCAGCAGTCTGACAAAGGGGAAAGATATTGGTATGAAATTAATTAAGAGCACGTCTATAGCCACGAGTCAACCATTCAGAAGCATGGGTGTAAGATGAGAGAAACGAACACAGTATGCTTGTTGATTTTGGGATAAAGTAAGATCTTAATTGGATAGGTATCTCGTAAATTATGTGGTGTAATCATATTCAGGAGTTTGGTAACAATTCAATTTATAATAACAAAACATCACAGTCAACAACTTAACAAAACATTATGTTTAGCTTAAAATTATTAACCTAGATAACGGCAAGAAGAGAGAGGATAGAGATCGATCGAACACAATTAGTGTCCCTTCTTATGGCCCCAACTCTTATGGTGCTCGTGACCTCCTTTCGCCCCGTGGTCATGATGATGATGGTGATGATCGTGATGGCCACCCTCCTCGTGGTGTCCCTTATGGTCGTGGTGGTGTCCTCCCTTCTCGTGATGTCCCTTCTTCCCGTGGTGGTGCTCGTGATGGCCGCCATGTTTGTGTCCCTTGTGGAAGTCTCCGCCCTTCTTGTGGCCATGCTCCTCGTGGTGACCACCGTGGTGCTCGTGGTGACCGCCCTCATGGTGCTTATCGTGGAAGTGTTTCTCCTTCTTGAACTCATCGTGCTTATGAACACCGTGATGGCCTTTAGTGGAATGTCCTTTATGGTAGTGTCCCTCTTCGTGGTGTCCGTGTCCCTTGTGACCTTTTTCGCCGTGATGATGTTCGTGGTGGTGTCCATCGTCGTGGTGGTGGTGTTTCTTGTGTCCGCCGTGCTCATCGTGGTGTCCCTTGTGACCCTCGTGATGATGGTGGCCCTTCTTGCCGTGATCATGGTGGTGGTGACCCTTGTATCCTTTGTGTCCCTTCTCTCCGTGGTCATGATGATGGTGCCCGTGGTGCTCGTGGCCGCCACCTTTGTCCCACTTCCCACCGTGGTGCGTCGCGGCTACTTCCGAGTCCGCATCCCGTTTCTCCCGGGTGGTTCGACCGCTGACGGCCACAACCGCCGCCAGGGCAAGGCAGCAAACAAGATAAACCCTCATACTTCCAAGAGACCACAGTGATCGAAGTTGACTGATAACTTTGCTGGTAGGTGACAAGCTTTATACAGATAGCCTGGTATTGTATGAAAATTGTGTAAAGTCCCAAGGTTGCACTTGGACAGTGTGGCGTTGGAAGTCCGTTGCGGAACCTGGTGTCTCAATAAGAAATCCAATAGGTATCTACTGAAGTGACTAAATACACTATTTCAACAGTAATAGATGAAAAGTTGCTGATGCTGGATGCGGCAAGCTGAAGACAGGGCGCTATGGCGCTCATTAGGGGAGGCCTATGTCCAGCAGTGGACTGCTATAGGCTGATGATGATGATGATGAGATGAAAAGTTGTGTGGTGTGTCAGTTCGTAAAACAAATTATTACCTACCTAATCCGTGTGAAATTCGAAATAGTATTGGATATTATACTTTATCTAATTTCTCAAGCCAGAGAATTCTGGGCTATAATTTTACTTCTTGGGCTCAAAACTGCTCGTGGATCTAGGTATACCTTTTATCTCTTCTTATTAGCCAGATGGAGCCCGCCCACAGTTGAGCTAATGCCTCCCTTCCATTTTTACTTACCTAAATCTTTTTACATCCCTTTATCTTATGCGGATGAAAAAGCTGTATTAGGTTTCAGGTACGATAACAAAAACGTAGATGTATATTTCTTAATTTATTGATATATTATATTCATCAACAGTTACATGAAACTACAAGATGAGATAGTATTTTTAATCTACAATACTAATGAATTAAACTAATCATAATATATTCGTAAGGTTATTTAATTTTATAATAAATCACAATTCACCAACTTTAAGTTGACAAAATATTCAAATAATAAAGGAACATAGTTTAACTCATTTTAGAAACGCATAGTGTTTCACACCCTGAATTATTTGTTTACTAAATATCAGTCCTAAAAATAGCAAACAGCGTCTTGATTTAGCTGCAATACATTTTGTAACCTATCGTAATTTCGAATATATTTGCTTGGATTGAGAATGAAATACAATACAGGATTTCAATAGAAGCTTAAAAACAGCTGCGTCTATCAACTGTCAAGGTGTGAACAAGATAATATTTTATAAAGCCAATACGCAAAAAGCAAAAATTTACATCCTTTACCAATAATATCAAAACACATTTCTCATTTTGAATAGTTGCCATAGCAATAAAATATTGAAAAATAATTAAGTTCGTGCCCTATTAAATACACGTTGATGTATTATGTCGTAATCGCACAAAGCTCAGAAGAAAAAAAGATTTTGGCTTACTGGACGATCAACCGCCATCGCCATACCAACCAAGCTTCCCAGTCCCAGTATCAATACCCACCCAAGAAGTACGTAGCATCAAGATTGGCATGGCTTTACAAAATTAAAGAACTAGACAAGATACATCAGGGCAAAACAATAGCAATTAAAGAATAAACCTCTCATTCCCCCACCTCAGCCGGTTACTGTGGAGAAAAATGACCACAACCCCTCCAGTTTGTCAAAAATAATAAAGAAAAAACTTATAGAAATTAAATCATGGATTAATATTTAAATTAATTCGAAGTACAAGCCTTTAACGAATTAAAAACACAAACAGTATAAAAATAAATCGAATAAACAAAGACCAGACAAGAAATTATGAACTGCGCTTATATTTCATACATGTCTTGCGTATGTATGATGAGCAAGAAACAAGATCAAATAATCAACAGAGAACAAGCCTGAGGCAACTGAAAGTTGAGATTATTACATCAATAGATGAAAAAATAAAGGCCTTGCCCACTTCAAAATGCTAAATCTAATAAAAGACAAGAAGAAGTGTTGGCAGGTCGTTTAAAACGTCACCAAAACTCTCATCAAAACGACGCCGTCGATATTAATATAGGTACATATAATATTTGTTAGCAAAATTTATGGAGGAAAGGATCTTAAATCGACAGACTGTCAATTTTGCATAAAAATCAAGACGGTTGATAATTTTAGTAAGTATGATAATTTTAGAAAGTACAGCGGGCTTATTTACCGTTTTGCTTTTTATAAAATTTAATAAAGAGTATGGTGAACATTTTTCTCAAATAGCAGCCGGGAACAATAAGTTGACAACTAATTCCTAATAAGCTGGAACAATTTTTGAGGTCTTAAAGGAATTCTCATAATACATAAGGCAGGACACCTAGCTGGCTATACTGGTCATAGGACTAGGTAGACTAAAGAAACAACTCAATGGAAAGGCCAAAGCGGCTATAGAAAAAACTAACCTTAAAAATGAACGGACGATATCCATACAAACTGTCGGAAAGAACTGACTGAACTGAAGAATGAGATTGATTGGTCAAACTGGGGGACGCCTTTACCTAAAAAGGGGTTTGAAGTTAACGACACAAACATAATATGAAACAAAGACAGTCAACAAACAAAACTAGCAGGGAAAGAAAACGGGCTTATTATTATTATTATCGCACTAACCTAACTCCTTATATCAACACCACTATACACAGTATTGTGAAGACAAAGTGACAATCATATTTTATATAAGTCGAAGTTGGATTGAACACTTGCTACATGGTGTTTTTGTATCAAATCGTTGTTCCGGTAATAACACTGACCGCACATTTCAACACCATATAAGACAAACGCTGTTGCTTGCTTCTGACATTCTTCATTATTTTCATAGCCTATTGTTTAATGGCATACACTTCTGTGAGATGATAGTATGAATGTTAACTATAGGTGTTATTCTTGATTTATGGTAGTGCATTTTTAGTAGAATACGATGCCTATTTGATATTAAAATCTGTGTAGGTGCTTTCTTTTGAAACATTCGACTCGGCTGTTGCTGACAATCGTAGATGACCAGTTATCTGAGTTTATGACTTACAAAGAAATGTATCAGCTCTTGTATACCAACGGGAATTATCATAAGCCAATGCGGTCTTCCGGCCACTAGCTTTATTTAGGCGGAAACGCTTGTTACACCATATCCGGTGGACACAGATTGGGTAAAACAACACGACTGATCGCATTCCAGGTGAAACATGCGCTTTAGTTCAAATTGGTCACTGCAGTCTAACCGCAGCAGCTTTCAACAACGCAATACCGTTATCTTTGGTCACCTCATAAGTTTAGACAGAAAAAAAAATCAGTTACTAAGTAAAAGATAATAGCGATAGTATAAAATTTAGTTGAGATGAAAACCGCGTTCGCTGGTCGCGGCTAGAAGCCGGTCGCGGAGCACTTCTTTGCACGAATATTCTGGAAGCTTCAGGTAATGCACGCAAGTGTTCACTGAAGGGTAAGATCCGTCTCCGGCGTCCACCTGAAGGAATAATAACCAATTATTATACATAATATATATTTTACTATAAAACTATCGTAGTTTGAAGAATTTATTAATGAAAGCGGGTCAACTGCGAACCTTGTATTGGTAGAACAACGTTTCATCCTTAATGAGGGACTTCTTCAGAGTGTATGCGGTTCGAGTCGTTGGTGCTCCTCCAACACAAATAATGTTCGTAGTTAACCCGCTTACATCCTCAATGAATGTTTCGAACTATTTTTTGACATTAAGCAAACGCCTCATCACTATACTTGGAACCCATTAGGGGGGGCTACCTATCTATGATCGCCACTGTACCTAAACACTCGTCACACTCAGTGGTCGAGAAAAGACGAAAGGCTACGAATGTTCGCGAGGCGAGAGCACCATGTATACACTCGTGCTTAGCCTAGCTCGGGGAGTCTTGCTGAGCGCGTAAATACTGCCGCAATTAGACTATTTCCACATTAGGCGTTTTGAACCGCGTTTTTGTAACGTGCGTTTTAAGCGCGTTTGGATTTGTAAGAACAACACGCGTCGAAAGCAACACCAACACCTGTGTACTCACTCTTAGATATATGACAAGTATTTACCTTTCTAACTACAGTAAGCCTGGGATGTAGGTTAGCCAGCCCGCCGGGCGGGAGGCTGCTGCAGCCGGTCGCGAATTGAAGGAACGCCTTGCGCTCGCGCATCGACATCTCGACTAGGACTTCTACCAGGCGCAGGAAACCGGGGCTGTGGGACAAAAGGTACGGTAAATTATGGACTAAAATGTAAATAAAAGGTTGTATTTAAAAAAAATTATAATTAGGAAGTAATACATATTTAGTAACAATTCTGCGCAAAATTTTCTGATAAGAAAATCGATATTTTGCTGCTTGGTTTCTCTTAGAGGGGCATTTTTGTTTATTTTATTTCGGCTTTACTAAAATCAAGCCAGTTGCCATTGGCGTTATTGATGTCTTTAGATCAAATTTTGTTTGGAAGCTGTTTGTTGAATGTTGGTCTGCACTACGATGCGTAAAATCATCAACACGCCTGTTTGAATACCTACCCTGTGTGTATTATTATATTTTGCATTAACTGTTACTACAGGCCATGAAGGTAAGTGTGCTCGACTTGCCTACTCATCTGGGCTTTCCACGTTGCCTCCAAACGTTACCTAGTGCCCAAATCCAGTGGAGTAACACAAACCTTTCTCTAATATATCCTAGCTCGGGCTAGGTATACTGCAGTAGATGGTCCCTGCGTGTGCAGCGATCGTGGCCCTTTGTGGACCATGGTCCACACGGGGCCACGGGCACCGCACACCAATAGCCTGAGATCGGCGGGTGAGAAGGCCAGAAGCAGTCTCGCTATGTTCATGTATTGTTAAGTAGCACAAACCTTTCTCTAGTATATCCTAGCTTGGGCTCGGTATACTGCAGCAGGTGATCCCTGGTCCACACGGGGCCGCGTTCGCCGCAAACCAGTAGCCTGAGCTCGGCGGGTGAGAAGGCCCGGAGTCGTCTCGCAGGGAAGACGGCTCCGAAACCGCCGCGGAATGCTGCTGTCTGTCGGCGGATGCCTTCGCGCACCATCCATCGGGCGCTGCTTTCTGCGTAGGCGCGTGCGTTTTGTGGTCCAACCTATGGAAAACGTATTGAATGACTGATTGGCTGCTATTACTTCAGCGAATCATTTGTAACAGATTGCTGTCGCATTTTCTTTTAGCGATTACTGTTATTAGAGTTTATAAAATATCTCTGGTAGATATATTAAAATTATGCAGCAATTTAAAATTAATTCCAATCACAACAGCAATACATACATATGGAATTAGGCCTTGCGCAGAAAAAAAATCTGAGAACCTGACTTCCCGTTAATCTTTTGATTCCAAATCTTTTCATCACATCTAACGATACCTAATTCCACATGCTTCCTGACTCTGTATTTTTTTCTTCAGTCTTTCAAATGACTTTAAGCTCTTAGGGTTCTTTAGTGTTCCTTACCTCAATATTCTCCCCGCTATCACACAGCGGTTGAATAGACACAGCTGGGTTAGCATTAGCCGCGATGTGGGTCATGGTAAGAGAAAGTTCGTCGAATGTGGCGCCCTCTACAGTCAGAGACGCAACTTTCTCTTCTCTTTCTTCCACCTCTAATGTTGTGTCTTTTATTATGCTTTCGTATTCGGCCGCTGCGGCTAACACGTTTGTAAGGAACCTAAACAACAAAAATAATTAGAAACCGTCTTCCGGTATATATTAATATATATTTAAATTTTAAATTGTATTTTAATGAAAAGGTTTATATTTCAGTACCTGTGTCGAATACAATCGATCTCTTCCAATATATCAGTCGATAGTTCTTCGCCACACATAATACGCAAGAATGGTTCAGACAGTGGAAGGTCCACCAGCCTTCCATCTTGAAGAACCTAAAACATGTTATTTATGTTACTTTGTACACCAGTGAGCGATGAGAAAATAAATAATTTATCTGCCATGCGATCCATTTTTGTTACCGATATAAAGGCCTTACTTGAAAAACTTACCTTAGCTAAGAATACTCCTAGGAACCAGAAATATTTGCAAACTTTATCACAGATGGGAGAGTCTTGAGGCAGAGGTGCTGGGAAGAGGCCGCCCGCTCGCGTCACGTAGTACCCTGGTGGTTTCTCTGTAATAATGACACGATTTTTAATACGCTTTCGAATTATCACACAATCTGAAGTGAAAGAAATTAAAATCTACTTCGAAGTTAGCTATTCAGATATTAATCTCTAACCGTAAATGCTTGCTCGAGTAAGCTTATTGAACTGGGCGTTAACACGCAGCTTTGCTAGTTATCTCAATCAGCTTATCAAGTTTACGGTAGGGAGAGGGTAGGGAGTTGCACATACCTAACATCTGAGTCACCCAGAGCTCCGCGTAAAACGCGAGTGTTCCTTTACCTGAGGCCGGTGCTCTCACATATCAAATGCTAACAATGCCCATATCAAAACGAAATTTCATGGAGCTGCGCCGTCACTAGCGCGTTGAACTCTAGTCTGGGTCCGAGACCGGTGCCCTCTTCACTTACATAGACATCCTACGTCATAGACTAGCTAGCTTACCGTCAGGTGTGACGAGATGGTTCGGCGCGTCTTGCTCGTCGCGCGTCGTCGGCTCATGCAGCCACATGTCTAGATTAGCGCGCTGTAGCTCCGCCGCCACCAATGCGTAAAACTCTAGTGTGGGACCGAGACCAGTGCCCTCTTCACCAGCGAACTCAACTTCTAGTACGGACTTGCGACCGGCGTGTACGCGCATCACCTGTGAAAGATTAATATATCTAATAATTATAATTGTTTTGATTCTTGTATTGACATTGCCTATATTTTTCTACATAGTAACTATGTTCCTAGCTATAAATAGACCAAGGACATATTATAATAATCGCCCCGACACCTGTTACGTCACTTGATATCTTGACCGGCTATCCAACAGTTGTGATACGTGGTCATTAAAACATGTTCCGCCTCCTCGGTAGTTTATTAGAATACCGACTGCGCCAAATTTAAAACAATACCGACCTGCATGGCAGATTTCAGCAGATCAGGATCTCTTGGGACCCGCACACGTTCGTGACGCAGACGTCCCATGCGGAACTCTGTGGCCTCAAGATCTGCGCGACGCGGAGAAACGGTGTTGCCAGCTCT
>JAPQVW010000492.1:0-12500 GCA_028535905.1 Quercus berberidifolia
ATCTGTTATGTTACGATGCATTCTTCGCACTGGGAACATATGAATTCTTCATTATTCCCTTCAAAGCAACATCTGAGCAAGTAGCAGAGCCAGTGGAGGCACAGCACCTCAACGCAGAGTGAGTAGCATGGGGAGCGGCCGAGCATCAGTTGCTTGCTCCATTATCAAACCCATTTGTTCTATAACCAGCAGCTATTCCTTTCACTTGGCTTGCTCCTGTAGCTCGCTGGTTGGAGTCCTTTTGCCGCCCGCGAGCTTGGCGAAACATGTACGACAAGGTGGGGTGGACAACGTATGTAGTTAGCCTGCCATCTGTGTGTTGATGAGCATCTATCAGTATTTTAAGGATTTCTTTTTCTTAGGGGGTACTTATAACTTACCCAATAGTTTTATAAGAAGATGGTCATCAAAGGTGATCCCCTCATGCTTGCTCACAGCGTGGTAGACGTGTTTTGCATGAAGACAGAGGCAATGCATCTTGTCTTGTTTAGGCTCAGCCAATAGCCTATGATTGTTGGTGTGGCAGTTGCAGGTCATAATCCCTAAAAATGGAGGTCAAGGGACTTGAAGTAGAGAAGATAAAGAGATAAGAGACGAAAGGTAGCGATATCAACCATGAGGTCTAAGTCAATTTAGTAAAATCTTCCATGTTCAAAATTATTAAAGAGCTGTCTCGCTCGGTATCAACAATTAGGCTCTTCAAGGCAATGTCAATTGAAGAAGAAGAAATGCCGAGTGAAATGACTTTCGGGTTTTTAAAAACCGGAGGACAGAGGGAAGAGATAGAGGTGCCTTTCAGTGTGATAAGGGAGGAAAGCAGGTCCATCATCTATACCAGTGACCAGATTTGGATATGAAATAGAGAGCTAGGGTTCTACTAAGTATGAGTAAGACCTAGCCTCGAGCCGGATGGATAACCATTAACATTTAGATTTCCTTCCTTCGGTCGCTAGCTAGGCGATAGCTGCTAGCTAGAGATAGCTATGTTAGACCGACTGCCCATCCGGGAAAAGGAACTATAGATAGGGCTGGTGGCAATGCAATGGAATTGGTGGGTGTTATCTAGCTATCCACGGCCGGAGTTTGAAGAACCTGGCTGTCCCCACATGATTGGCTAGTCCCCCGGCCAGATTCATTTACCTCATCAGCCATGGGCGGCTGTGGGTGTACCATTTGGCTATGACTTGGTCCTTCGATGTAGCTACGTATGCTACTGGTTTGGTCCCTTCATTTCCCCGCATCAATCAATAGGTTGGGTTTAGGTTCAGTGCTTCGGAGAATGAGCAGCAAGGTAAGAGGATGGGATATGGATAGTTGTCAGGGTCATATATTCATATCTGTATCACGTCCTCCTTCTTTTTACAGCAAAAAGCAAATCGTCAGCATATCTGACGTAGACGAATCGATGTCTTTATCTTTCTAAAAAAGTTTTGATTTGAATATATAGTTGGTGTCAAAAGATATTCATTAGTACAGCTGATCGTAGACCAGCCTTGGGGTATTCCTTTTACACAAGAACCATACTCTTTCCCTTCCTTATCTCTTATCTCTGTTCTTAAGAAAGCAGCTATGATATTACAGAAGGCATCATTACCTTGACCAATATGCAATCCTATTGTGGAGTTTAAAAGAGCGTGATCAATGTTATCTTCGCAACTGACTATATCTGCTTTAATAAGTCGATCAATCTTTCCCCAACTTTCGACATGAGCAAAGAGGGTCAGTGCTCCTCTACCTTTACGAAACCCATGAGAATAAGTCAAGAAGAGAACCCATATGCAGTCTCGGTTTCTCTATTGAGTCAAACTGACCAAGTAATGCATTGTAAGGTGCAAGACATTGCTAGTACATGGAGCTGCATGGTCTCCGTTGTGTATTGGGATAATTGTAATGGCAGAAGGGAAGTGCTGTAGGCAGATCTATCCTCTTATGCCTCGACCATTAGAGGTAGTCCTTGGCTTGTTGTTGGGGACTTTAATGCTATCAGAAGACATGATGAGAGAGTGGGGGGCTCGAATGAGTGGCTAAGCTGGATGGACTCTCTGGATGAGTGCATCAACCAGGCAGATTTGGATGACTTAAGATTTTGAGGTCAATTCTTTTCTGGGTCTAACAGAAGGGAGGAAGGCCCGATTCTCAGGAAGCTAGACAGAGCACTTGTTAATGCTGAGTGGGAGAGCAGATTCACTGGGTCAGAAGCAAATTTTCTGCCAGCTGGAGTATCTGACCATTCCCTTATGGTAATCAAATTGGCTGAACTGCCCCAGGTGAGAAAACCTTTCAAGTTTTTTCACTTTTGGGCGGATCACCCCAGTTTCTTACAGGTAGTGGAAGAAGTCTGGATGGAAGATGTGTTTGGAACACCTATGTTTAAATTATGTACCAAGTTGAAAAGGCTTAAGAAGAGGCTGCCAGAAAGGTCTGAGAAATGATTCTTGTTCCACCCTATAAAGAAAAGTGGAGGTATGCGCCTCACTGAGTTGAGTCAACACATATTGCACCCAATCAGGATCTTGGTTAGGCCTTTCGAGCTGTCTTGACTTACGTGGCAAGCAAGGGTTAGAGCCTAGCTTTCAACTCAGACTAGCTTTCCCAAGTGCACAACAAGGATAGCGGCCCCCAAGAAGAGCTAAACTAAACCACAAGCCTCTGTTACGTGCACGAAGAGAACCAAGACATAGAGAAGAATACAGAAGAGGGAGGGGAAAGGCCAACCTGGTACTAGGGTTTTGGATAACGGTAAGAGGAAAGAGACCTGGTATGATGTTCAGGTCATGGATTCTGAGGAACGACACCCAGAAAAGCGAATGAGGGAGTCTAAGGACTTACGTTTACCTTCCTTCCTCCGGCCCTTGGTGACATCGCTAACGAACTGAGCCCTGACCTTCGAACCTCCCATTCCTAATATAGCTGGGCAATCACTTCCAGGAAAGAACTGTAAGGAAAGAAAAGGGAAAGACATATACTTATAAATACGTATACATCTACCGGTAAAGAGAAGGGAAATCACTTAAAGGAAATATCCGGTCAATCTACCGAAAGAGAGAAAGATAGGGGCGAAGGGCATCGGAGCAGGTGGAAAAGCCTGCATCCCTATTCCCTCGCTCTACGACTACAACTGAAGGAATGAAGGCTTAGACTAAAGCAAAGGGGCCCGCTTACCCACTCCCCTTTCCCCATTCTTTCTCCCCTGCGAAGAAATCTTCTTCTATAGGTTCATTCCCTACGTACTTGTTGACTGGCCTTACAGCTCCCAACTGCACTCACAAATAGGCTCACCCCTTGTACCCCGGCTCGAATGAGTTCGCCCCATCATCCGTTAGCGCTGCCTCTTGCTAGGGCCATCTGCTTGCCTCCCCCTTGCCCCCACGTGGCCTATAAACAGATTGACTGATTGCTTGCCTTAGCTGCCTTGCCCTTGTCCCTGACCTGACCTATACCTCCGGTCGAGCTAGCTTACTTTCCAGCCTTCCCAGCTTAGCCAGCCAGCCATGAAGGAAGGCGCATGGAGTTTTAGGACAGTTGAATACCGGAAGCTTTGAAAGGAGCACTCACTCCAGTTACACCTTCAAGTAGGACTATTCCAACGGTAGCTTCAAACTGAACTACACCATCAAACTAAGCCGACAGCAGCTCAGCACACCAGCAAGCTACGGATGACCTAGCCCAAGCAAACGTAGGGGAAGAAACTATGGCCCGGGGAACTTAGGCCAAGCTAGGGCTCACAGAACAAGCAACGGATGAAGCGTTAGCTCCCGATCCATAAGCAAGCCATTCCCGGAAGGAATTGAGGCAAGCGCTTACCGTACCCGGAAGAACAAGCCAATCCAGATGAAAGAAAGAAGCAAGCATGAGACGACTAGCAGCCAGCTGGAATAGCTGCATCTGCCCCTGACGGTACGGAACAAGCAACAAGGGCTTTCGCCTCCACCACTTTCGCTGGTTTGGAACCCCCTTCCCTTATAGAGGAGTCTCGCTTATCGTAGCTCATCCCGAACTTCCGTTTCATTACGTGTAGTCAGGAAGCAAGCAACCTGCAGCTATGAGTGAAATGTATGGCCATTGACCATGCTTATTATCTCGCCCGAGCAATTGCTTTCTTTCCTTAGCTAGCTAGCTTGCTGGCTAGTTTCTACCCAAAATCAATTATTATATAAATGTATGTTCTGCCGCTTTTCTATCGCGCCCCGTCCCTTGGTATTGACAAAGACAATTCCCATGCTCACAGCCAGTTAGAGCACCAAAATCCACCCCCTTCTCTTCAAACTCACCTCACTCTCGTGAATGTCCTTCCCAAATCCTAGCGTGACGTGGATGATCCGCCGAATCCTCACCACGATCGATTAGGTGAAACGGTTCTGAAAAGTTTGTTTTTTCATACAGGCAGCGTGGTTATAGTAGTCAGAATTGTGCCTGCCATCTAATTCGTGACGCATGGCGAGATTCCTCTACCACTCTATAAATGGAGGCTCGATAAGTGTCTTCATCAAATTCAAATCAAAGAAATTGAGTAATAGCACGTATGGCTATGGCTGTTACAAACAGGCTTTCTGCAATTGCTGCCGAAATGGGGCAACTGAAAAATGAAATTCAAGAGCGCCGTAGAGCGCTAAACCTCTTTTTGAGAAATGTTAGAGCAAGAGATCCTGCAGAGGCAGAAGAACGCATTGGCGCTGCCAGAGAGCGCATAGAGGGTTTGGAGGAGAGGCAGCAAGCGCTGCGGGCGGAGCAGGAAGCCCTAATTGTGCGTGCTGTCACCCGCGGGCACCGGGGAGACTAGAATAGAAGAGTCCGTCGACTCTTTTTAGTTTTAGAAGGTTTAAATAAGTGTCTGTAGACGCAAAGTAGTGTGTTTTAATTTATGGTGTTCTTTGTCTTTTTTTAGTATCAAGCTGTTGATACTAGATATATAAAACTAGATATATAAAAAGGGTAACTCCAAAAATTTCTTTGTCCCCAACGCCCATGAATTTCAAGGAATTAAGAACTTCAACAGTCTTCTATGGTTATACGGGTATCCAAAGTACGAACGAGATGGATTTTGTTGTACCAACCATTCTTGTTAATCCCGATCCCGATAAGGAAAGGGGGTAATTTCTAACAAAGTTTTCGTTTTTTTTAATTCCTAGGCGTAGTGCTTTTTCCCCTATGCCGCCTATTGGTACTAGTGGAGTAGAGTTGGCCTACAATAAATAATCCATAGGTGTAACCTTTCGCTCAATACTAAAATCGACAATGGAAGCATCTAAGGCTGCATTAATCGGGAATACACGACAGAAGGAATTGGTTTATTTACAAACCTCATCTCTGCCCTTCAACTGAAACAAACTATCAACCAGGGCTGAATCCTCAAATAAGGAAGGAAGAAGGAGAATTTTGAAAAGAAGGACATTAATGCTTTATGAAAGCAATCTGTACGAGGCCTCACTTTCTAAGAATCAGGAGAATCCACTGATACAGGTAGGTGATTTGGTATATAACCAAAGGAAGAGCAGAGGGAAAAAACTCCTTTGCCAAAGACTCTTTGAATCAGAATTGTCTTCTTCTGAATCAGGGGAAACCCTTCAGACTTGTTTTCATTCGAGAGAACAGAGTGAATCATAAAAGGGTTGAATCATCCTTTATTTCCGTACGCAAGCCATGGAAGGACATCTACTGTACTACCAGATCTCCATAAGAAGAAGATCCCCTTTCATTCCCATTCCATTGAACCGCTTAGGTGGTATAAGACTAGACTGAGAATCTTGAGCTTGAGTGAGAACTTCAATCTTCTTGGAGACACGGTAGGCCTTGTCATCTGATTGATCTCTTTCCATAACAGCTTTTAGAAGACATGAAGTGAAGGTAGGGTGTTGAGGGTTCTACCAACGCCATGCATCTTAAGAGTTAAGGTACTATGCCTAAGTACTCGGGCTATATGAGTCTAGGTCAGACCCTGTGTTTAGTCTCAAATGAAAATCGAAACATTCTACTCGCTTCCAGGTCGAAGAAAAAAGTAGAGACAGACCTTGTTACCTGATTGGTAACGTGCTAGTCCTTATTAGCTTGCCTATATTAGAGAGATCCCACTTCTTCCTATAGCTTTAACAAGCTATAATTCGATCTTGTTTACTCGCTACTTGATCTCTTTTTTCATATAATGTAATATTACATAAAAAATAGCTTCTCGTAGATGCATCTTAGCTAGCTAGGAATCTATTAGAAGCATAAGCTGTCCGTTCAATCTAAAATACTAAAATAATGAAATAATAAGAAATAGGGTTGAGTAGTGGGAGAGAAGCTAGATGAGAAGCCAGAATGAGCATTCGATCTGATCTTACCTGCATGTAAAGGATAGCTGGGAAGACGAAGCGAGAGAGTGAAAGACCATCGGATGGATCTCTCTGGGGACTGTGAAAGATTTGATAGGAAGTCTATCTTTTCGGGAAGCAGGCGCTATGAAACGAGATGGGATGTTCTAGAGAATATAGGAAGCTTATGTGCAGGTAAGTGAAATACCTGGTTGTCGAGTCATTCAGCGAATGTATGATTCCTAGTTCGATCCAAAAGGTAGAAATTCCTTAGAAACGACTGGGAGCTCTAGCCCATTTCTATTTCCAGGGGACTCTCGAGAAAGAGAAAGGATCAAGCTCAAAAATTCCTGCGAGCAGCCAGCGGAGATCGGGGAAACGGGGGAAGAACGGCTTTGTGCCATTAGAATCCTTTTCTGCCAGATAGCCTTGACCTAGCTTCCCGGAAGAATCTCCGGAGCTTAGAAGCACTCTTTGAGACTCTGCCCGCCCTTATGAGAAGGAGTCAAGAAGATAGGAGGGAGGATAGCTATGATCCTGCCAAGGTTTTTTCAAAAATACAACTTTAGGCTAACTAAAATAGCTTTTAGAAAGCTGGAAGCGAGGAATCCTAGTAGTTCTAGGTCTCCGTTTTCTTCAGGTAAAGTCTCCGAATATAGCTGTTACTGATAAGGTAGAAAAGCAAGGTTAGCTGTCGGTTTGGTAGTAAGCAACATCGGAAGGTAGCAGAACGAAGTATTGCGAATGCAATAGTCCCAGCTGCCAGAGTTTTTTAGAGACTGAAGCAGGTCGAGAGCCAGACAGGCTAACGAGCGAGTGTAGTTGCTTCAAAACGGGATATGAAAAGGAACCGCTGCTAGGAGGACTGTCCTCGCTGAACCTGAAAAGATATTAAATCAATTCGTCCGGGGAAGTGAGAGAATGTTTTTTCCAAGGCTAGGGTTTTGGTTGCCCAAGACGTGATGAAGGGGTATCGGGAAGGAATTTAGCGAACAAGCTATAGCACTCTCCTGAGAATTAAGAGGGGAAAAAGCCACAACTGGATGATAGCAAGCCTGGGCTTACGTCGGGAAAAAGAGCGCTGCCTATTCATGTTCAGGTACGAAGTGTGAGTTCTTAAAAAACGAATAAACGAACTCGACCAGGATAGTAATGGACTCAGGTTTGAGTTCTTATAGTAGAATGAAGATCGAGTGAAGGCCTTTGAAAAATGCAAAAGCTTCAGGGGCCAGGAGAAAGGAAAGAATAGTGACTTCCTGGGAGGAGGCGTAGGTGATAGGAAGCTAATCAAGGATAGGCTAAGGATTCGAACAGTCCGTGGGACCTTCAAGGAAGAAGTGAGATAAGCTAGGATGCGTGTGATAGAGTAACCCCTAGCGAGTATAAGTGGATCAGCGCTTCTTTCTTACCCTTACCTAAGCAGTGCCCTTCATTCAGGGTTTCAAGGATCGGTATCGAGATAGCAGCTCGAGGAATCCCTGACTTGCTTGCCTTTTATTTCAGGTATGAAACAAATAGCAGTCCAGGTCTATAAGTAGAAAGGCTCAAGGAAATGCGAAGTATAGAGAGTATAAGATAAGCTAAGATCTAGACTCCCAGATACCAACGAGCGGGATTAGCTACCAAGCGGGGGAGCTTCAGGAGACTGATAGATGATAGGTAGGTGGGTGGGAAATCAAGAGAAGTGACAAATGATACTCTTAATGGATTTGTCAATTTTCATCCTTTTTCATGGGGCAAGAGCCAGCCCATTCTTATAGCATCCAAGGAAAGAAAAATGCCCATGGCAGCTCTTAAAAAGATAGGAGAGGAGTGTGAGTCAGTCGAGTCGAGAAGCAACTCATTTATAAGTTAAAAAAGTTTAAATAAAGGGCGATTCCCAAGTTTCAGGGAAGAGTGGATTAGCCTCGAATATCTTGATCCACTAGAAAGATAATTACCAGATACGAATACAAATACAGTTGGAGATCAATAAGCCAAAAGCTTTAAGAAAGCTATAGTAAGGTCAGATTACAGGAAGAGCACAGGTCAGTCTTCTTCATAAGTTCCCTTCCCGTCAGGATAGGGCGAAAGTTGCTTTGTCTTTGTATTCAACGAGTGATTCAGAGTTGTCTCGCCTTTCTAAATTCAAGCATGTCTGTTATGCTAGTTCATCTATAGAACGTCAAGACCTTGTCTTCCGTAAGCTAGATACCCGAGAAAGTAGATTAAGGTCATACTTTTTCCTTAGAAAAAAGCCCACCCACGTCTGGGTCATAAGTTTGTCTGCCCATTAACAACAAGAAAGCCAATTCATAGCGCAAGGAGGATAAAGGAAGGGTAGGAGCTATCCAGTAGAATGCTAGGGCACAAAAGCAAGAAGAGGACCTCGCTACACGAATGGAAAGGAAAGCTCGGACTTCTAAAAGGCTTCGAATAACATACATAATATCGTTCATTTTTCCTCCAGCAAGGAGCAGAGCCAGTTCAACTCATGAAATGGATGCTTTCGTAGGGACAGTATGCCTTTTAAGCTAGATAAGGCCTGACCGGCTTCGCGGGATCATTTCCACTCTCTGGCTAGGCACTCTTTTTGTAGGCCTGAAAGCTCATTCCTAAATGGGAGATAAAGTGCCTTTTCGATTCTTCCTTCCTGCTTGTGTGCTTTCCCTAGGAAAATTGACTCATTCTAGCTCTCCTCTACTTCAACCACTAAGCGCTTCGCTCCTTTAATTAAGAATCGAAAATCTCGCCTTTTTTGGCATGAACATATAGCATGTGTGCCGTGAGGTCAATCACTCTCAGTTCTTCTTTAGAAATTGTCGAACATGATGAAGTTATCGGCTTGAGGCTTCTTTTCAAGCCTTTTCAAGCTGAGTAGAAATATCGTAAGAGAATAAAAGAAATGTACGCCCAACACCCCCATTTATTTGTTGGTCAACAACCAACCACAGCTCTCTATAGTTCTTCACTACTCGTACAGGAAGGACTCTCTTTCTGTATAGAGGGAATCATTTTATCTCAATCAAGAATGCCTCAACTGGAGAAACTCATTCCGGCACTAACTGCTGCCGGATTAAATCCAAACCAAATCTTTATTCTGATGGGTTTCATTTTTTTATTTTTTATTATTATTCTTTCCGTCCTTTTGATTTTTATAATTCTTTATGTTTATGCAATGTTTCGGCACTATACGAGTTTCATGGAGACCGTCCTTCGCAAAAATAGGGAGGGCGGAGTGCTACATGAATTCTCCTATAGCTGGCTGAAGGGGGTGACCCTAAAACCCATCATTCCTACGTCGCTCAAGAAAGAAGACGGGGGACTCCAAGCATAACTCTCTAACAAGGTAATCAACTAGAAATCTATTTTCCCATTCATTTCTTGGTTGGACCAACCCAACCGGCGATTTCCGACAAGTCTTTCTTCATTTTTAGAGCAAGAAGCGGAACTACAGGGATGAAATCAAAAGTGTTTCTTACGATTACGCCCAACAGCCCACTTGAGCAATTTGAAATAATCCCATTGATTCCTTTTAATATAGGAGACTTGTATTTCTCATTCACAAATCCCTCTTTGTTTATGCTGCTAACTCTCAGTTTGGTCCTACTTCTGGTTCATTTGGTTACTAAAAACGGAGGAGGAAACTCAGTACCAAATGCTTGGCAATCCTTGGTAGAGCTTATTTATGATTTCGTGCCGAACCTGGTAAACGAACAAATAGGTGGTCTTTCCGTAAATGTGAAACAAAAGTATTTCCCTTGCATCTCGGTCACTTTTACTTTTTCGTTATTTCGTAATCCCCAGGGTATGATACCTTATAGCTTCACAGTTACAAGTCATTTTCTCATTACTTTGGGTCTCTCATTTTCTATTTTTATTGGCATTACTATAGTGGGATTTCAAAGAAATGGGCTTCATTTTTTAAGCTTCTCATTACCCGCAGGAGTCCCACTGCCGTTAGCACCTTTTTTAGTACTCCTTGAGCTAATCCCTCATTGTTTTCGCGCATTAAGCTTAGGAATACGTTTATTTGCTAATATGATGGCCGGTCATAGTTTAGTAAAGATTTTAAGTGGGTCCGCTTGGACTATGCTATGTATGAACGATCTTTTATATTTCATAGGAGATCTTGGTCCTTTATTTATAGTTCTTGCATTAACCGGCCCGGAATTAGGTGTAGCTATATTACAAGCTCATGTTTCTACGATCTCAATCTGTATTTACTTGAATGACGCTACAAATCTCCATCAAAGTGGGTATTTTTTTATAATTGAACAAAAGCGAGGAGCGAAGCGAAGCCGCTTTACCGAGTTTACGAGGTGAAGGAGCGAGAACTTCCCCCAGATCGAAAAAAGAAAATAAAAAGAAATGCACATCCCGAAGTTGAAAAGGATAGGCAGATTGAAAAGGAAAAGGATGCAATGATGAATACACAGGAGGATCAGACGAAGAATCGCGATCTATGGCAATTTTAGTTTCAACAGAAGGCGCCAGTTCAAGCCATCTCATTGATGTTCATCACCTGTCACAACTCTCGATAAATGGCCTTATTTTCATATGTGTGTAAGTATGCAAGACCGCTCCTGTAGTTCAAGGCAGGTAAGGGCTGGCGCATAGGGGCGGGCTGGCTGTTCATGAGGGGGAGGCACCATCACTCTGTCTCGAAGGCAGGTTAAGTCAAGTGTCAAGTCAGGGTAGTGCATTAAGGAGGTGCAAAATCAAATGGGGACTGGAGCTGCAACTATCGCATCAGCTGGAGCGGCATTAGGCATTGGAAAGGTGCTTAGTTCCGAGAGCTATTTTAGGCTTTCAGAGCGGGAGAGGGAAAGCAAGATGATCGACCGGCTACAGGAGTTGCAGAGGCTCTCGAACTTTCTGTGATCACTATACGGTGATTGTGAAATTGGGATCTTGAGGGTTTACAACTCCTTAAAGCTTCCCACAAAGCGGCTATCCCGGTCACTAACTATACTCTTGGGCACACCCCAGTACTTGAACCAGACATTATGGTCAACCGTAAGCATCAAACTCACCTAGTCGCGAGGATACGAAATCCTCCCGATGGAAGGCGCTTGGTTTGGTACCAAGTCGTACCGAGATCTGAGAATCACTCAGAACACCAGTACGTGTGGTAACGTACCCCATATCGGGAAACCTATTAGGTCTATCAAACCCAACCTCCGCATGCGCCACGTGGCGGGTGACAGACCAGTGTTTTACCACTGAGCGATCAGCCCAGGAGGTTACCAGGCCTCCAGCCTGTGGGATTACTCCCACCGACGCCCATAGCACTCGCTTTAGCTACAGTCGCAGCATAGCGCGTTAGAGATCGTAATGGAGAAGGTAATAGCCGAAATAGGATTCGTTTTGGCTAGAGCGCCCAAATCCGCTATATATTTGACACGGGTTTGCCGTAATGCTAAAACTATAGCGAATGCATCTATCGTCATTAATGCATAAATAAAGATACCAATTAGTAGTGATTGAATTCCTTCTATGGTTCCACATGAGAAACCAGTACGAATATAACCTACATGTCCAATTGAACTATGAGCTAGAGGTCTTTTTACTTTCGTTTGGGCCATGGCGGCCAGTGCTCCTAAGATCATAGAAGCAATGCTGCAGAAAAAGAAGATTTGTTGCAATGTAGCTCCATAGGAACCATAAATAGAAACACGTGAAATATTAGCAGAAATAGAGATTTTAGGCGCAATAGAAAGGAATGCTGTAACCGGGGTGGGCGAACCCTCATAGATATCAGGTGCCCACATATATAGAGTCAAAAGAGATATGGAGTCCGAAGGGGAGGGGGGTTTTCTTCGGGGCTCGAGAGATGGAATAGATAGGGCCCCACAAGTTTTTAATTCGCCGCTGGGGAATTCACACGAAAGGGAACGAGGAATTCTCAACGAAAAAAGTGCTCTCTGAACCGAACGTGAAAGTCGTTTTCCATCAGACGGCTGTTCCCGTAACTCCACTCTCGACTTGGATTATATATCCAAAAAGGTCCGCTCTCGGCTATTCCACACGCTGCCTAGCAGAGGCGTGGTTATCTGAAGTGGATTCTCTATTTTCTAGTAGATGCCGAACCTGCTGCCCCATTGACTAAGAAGGGGGCGGGCGCAGCAGCTACATGGACCCCTTCCTTTCTGTTGTTGCCAGCGCTTTCCCGGGCCGAGTCGGAATTCTTTATTAGAAAATAAGGGCTGGCAAAGCCCGAAGGCTGCT
>JAPQVW010000492.1:17500-27040 GCA_028535905.1 Quercus berberidifolia
TGACTTACGCCTATATTCTTAGTTTAAAGAGCGTGACTCTACCGCTTAGTTAAAAGGGCCCATTTGAATTCAATTCATGAATTAGTCCACTTTGAGTTTACTGCATTTAAAAAGACTTTCGTGTCTCTGTTACAACACGGCGGAACTAAATGGTTCAAATGAAATCCAATGAGAAAAAAAATGGGAAGGCTGTACACCTAGTTTTCCTGGGATTGTAGTTCAATCGGTCAGAGCACCGCCCTGTCAAGGCGGAAGCTGCGGGTTCGAGCCCCGTCAGTCCCGACCTAGGATCCGATGAATCGATCAATTCATCTCTCCATTTTCTGCGAAGAGGGGAGACACAGCGCAGGATCTAATTCCCAGCAGGAGGATCCTTCTTTCGTTTCGCATTTGTCATCGGACAAATCAAGTCAAGAGGAATCCAAATGACAATAACTAGTACCGATTGATGGAGGAGAGACATATGTAGGTTGGTACAATCGGGGGTATCGCCATATTCAGGATTGAAAGAGATACCGTACTGGTCTGGCTTTTTTCGATTGTTCCTGGTCTATTGAATAGAGTAGCCATTTTTTTTCCCGGGAGCACATAACATTTTTTTTATAGGCAATTTACTTTTCATAGTTACCCCGACAGAGTACTTTTCAGATTCAACCTACCCCTTCTTCTAGCTCCGATTTTTTGTAACCTATATGACTAATTGGGGGCAATCTATCTATCTTATCAAAATGAATTGCACACACTGGATTCTCGATGTATGCGTCCCAATCCAAGGAAGGGGAATGCTAATAAAAGATCAAAGATCCGCTCCAACTTCTTGTGATTCGAGACTGGGGGGGATATCGAATGAAAAAAAAAAACAAGATGATGAGATTATGGAAGTACCGAGTCTTTTTTGCTACTGCACTGTTTCTTCTAGTTTCTACTGCTTTTTTATACTTCAAATATAAGTATAGTATAAACCTTAAGTAAAAATGATTCATTTGAATGAAACTTGAGTTATTTATTAGTTCTTATCAATGATTGAAGAAATGAAAAGGGATTCCAATTCCAAGTCTTAAATGAAATGAGTGGACTGGATGGAATCAGCGGTATATAGATCCAATACAATAGATAGTAAGAAAGAACTAGATGCACCTTTCTACCACACTATCTATTATATGTAGATCTATATGTAAATAGCACTCCGATTTTCTTTCTTCGCTACACCCATTCGTCTCTCTTCCAATCAATCAAAAGTAGATTTTTTAAGTGTTTAAACTCAATGAAATTTGCCACTCCGAGCTAAAAATGAGTGGCTTGTAGTAGTTTTTCAATAGGGAAAGTCGTTTCTCTCTGAACCTAGAACTAGATGATGAATCAAAGTTCTTGCTTTTTTGAGTAAAAATCATCTTTTTAGATGTTGGAATTTCTTTAGGAAAATGCCTTTCATGATCAGGGAGTATTTCAAGTAAGCCAATTTGGATCGAATTAGGACCCCCTGGGGGCGGAGTTCCGTCTTCCAGAAATAGCGCTGTTAGTTACAGCGGATCGGGTCTAAGGCTCTGTGACTAACAGCGTCTTTGACTATTTGAATTATCATTGGTAAACATTGGATTAAAAAAAAAAAAAGACACACAAAAAAATGGGATGGATGGATAATGAATAAGAAGAAAGTGTTAGGCAGGCCCATCTCTAAGACTTGCGAATCCAAATCAGGCTTTTCTAAAAAAGGGGTTGACAGGAGGGGTCCGGTGCTCGATTAGTGGCAAGAGGTTCATGGGCAGGATTCTTATGAGGAGACGTTCCGCCCTGTTGCTAAGATTACCACGGTTCGTCTCCTTGTTGCCATTGCTGCAGCAAGGCCCTATGCCTTGGTATAGTACAGGTGAGAGCACGCCGTAAGCGCTGTTGCACAAGTACTGTATCACGAGCGCACTACTAAGTCCCACGAGTACACTAACAAGAGAGGAACTACGAGCAGAAATCAGTAGTCACTCTGCTACTAAAAGATATTGCGTATAAATAAATAGAGAGATAGTCAGTCTCTTGAGCAGCCGAGAATCTTATGTCAAAAGGACCAACGACGATGAAGGAGAAGAAGGAGTAGGAGTAGGAGCTAATTCGGACGGAATCGAATGATTACGAAATAGACAATGAGACAAAGCCAAGAGGGGAGAGCACTTAGACAATTCACTTTGAGTACAGGGAAGTCTGCTGGTAGGAATTCCTCAGGGCGTATTACGGTTTTTCACCGGGGGGGTGGATCGAAGCGATTGCAGCGAAGAATTGATCTGAAACGAAGCACTTCGTCTATGGGCATTGTAGAAAGGATAGAATATGATCCTAATCGTTCTTCTCGGATCGCTCTAGTACGATGGATCGAGAGGTTGCAGCTACGCCGGCAGAGGAAATGCAACACGATAGAGGAGTTCGCTCCGCCGCGTAAGATCCTCGAATCTACCACGACCACCATCCGCGGCCTATTTTCGTTCTCTTCCCTGCCCGGGAAGGTGGATCAAAGAAAGGTAGCTTGCTTCTCTCCTGGACTGATGGCGGCTTATGTAGTGGTCGGCCTTCCTACCAGAATGCCTCCTTGGAAAAAGAGCCCCTTTACTAGTAAGGGCGCAGGAAGCAAAAAAACTTGCGCGAAGGATGTTTTCTTCTCTGCCTTCTCCTCAAAAAGGGCCAAGGGGGAGGCTGCATCCCTTTCTTTCGGTAGCTCTTTTGCTTTCCCAAGGATAGTGGTAGCTGGGGCAAAGCCCGCTTTCTTCGCGGAGCGAATGAGAGAGAAACTCAGAGGAAAAAACACGTTCTCTCTTTTCGAGGTCCGAAAGTGGAGAACGCATAGCATTCTCTGGGCACATAGGATCAAACGTAAAGCAGCGCTTTCTTGGCGGAGTTTTAGGCGGCAAGATACTTTAGGGCTTGTTGGAGCTGCTGAGCATAACGAATCAAAGCCAAAGACGGATCAAGGTAGCTTGCCTACCAAGCCGATAGGCGAAGGGCCGAAGGATGGAGCGTGCAAAGTCGATCGTGCACCTGTCGTGTGACCCGTTGGTCCTAAGCAATGTCTTGCGCGAAGCGACCCACCTAGAAACAGCCCTCCTTTATGTTAGGGGGGCACTCCAATGGAACTTCGATCGGATGCGGGTATTCAATCCCGCCGCTGAGATGTCCAGCGGATTCCTGGGCCTTGACGAAAGGCCGGCCACCTTTTACGTTAGAAGAGCAAAAGGCCCAGGGCATAGCAGGATGAACCAATGTGAATGAGTGTAAGCTTCGTTGCCCGAACACGATTGGTGCTGACCACACTAGGTGCTACCATGGTAGCAAGAGAGGCCAGGCGGTGACAATTGAGAGGTTGTCACTGGGCATTCCTAGTCACACGGGAAGAGAGGTCAGTCAAATGGCAAGGCAAGGCCATACGCCCGTTTGGCTCCTCGCGGAGTATAGCTCACATCCAAACATCTGATTGGGGAACGGGGCAACGCCCATGAAGCTCCGGCGGAAAGGGAAGGCCTGCCGGGCCGTATGCCCATGGGTGCAGGATTCTTCGAAAAGGCGCGGTCTGACTCGGAGACCTGGGACCTTGGCTTAGCAACGAATGAAGGGGAGCTCTTCGAGCTTTCTCCGCCAGCGGCTTATGTAGTGGTCGGCCTTATAAAGCTCGCTAAGCTTCCCTCCCCCTTCCCTTATTAAATGAAGTGGAAAGTCTTCACTTAGTAGTCGGCATTCTATAAGCGACTTGTCGAGTCTACGAAGCTTTGCTTTTTGTAGTCGGCCCGTAATGCCTCCCTTCATTTGCTTGCCCCCTTCCAGCTCAGAATGCCGAATGCCTATTAAATTATCTAGTTCTAAAAGCGAATCGCCAGAAGCTCACCCTTCGGGTGTCGCTTCCCGCGCAGGAGGCCAAGCATTCTGCCAGACGTCCCGGCCTGGGAGCCCCGTTCGCCTTGTTAGTATTGAGTAGTACTTAAGTAGCTAAGTTTCCAAAGGTGAACAGCCCCCTGTCCTTTATATTATAGTCGTAAAGGGCTTCTCAGAAAAGTAAGGAAGGAGGCATTCGAAAGGCCGACCACTCATAGGCCTTTTCCTCTGGTGGGAAGGCCGACGACTACACGGACTCTATACCAAGTCATGAGCGATAGCGAAGCCAAGATGCCGCCGCCTATAGGCGAAGGGGCGAAAGCCCGACGAAGGCCTATGCTAAAGTAAGAAAGAAAGTACGTTAAGGTTACGAAGTAAGGTCAGCTGGTTAAGGAAAGCTCAGGTTATAAAATCGCTTAGCCGTTAATGAATTAATTAAGTAGTAGTAAGGCGTCGGTACGGAGTTGCGTCAGCTGTAGATATAGACTAGGCTATAAGGAACGGAGTCTTAAACTATGGACCGAGACTGCACTAAGGAACAAGGAAGTTTGACTGAGCAAAGAAGTCAAGGAAGGAAGCTGCTTCTCTAAAAGCCCCGTTGAATAGGAGAGGAGGGCGGAGGCTTTTTGAAAAAGTCTTTTTTTTGTCTTGTAAATGCATTTTTTTTTATTTCTATTTAGAGAGAGGGGGCTTCAAGTTCTTAGGAAGAGCCGTACGAGGCAGCTCACGTACGGTTCGGGAGCCGAGCCCCAGCACAGGGGCTTAGGTCAACACTTATATAATAGCCAGTCATCAATTGGAAGCGGGCAAGATGGTGATGAATTGCGATTGGTCTAAACCTTCGACCAGCGACTTATTGCGACCCGCCCAGAATGCCCATACAGACTAAGACCTTATTCATACAGCGAAGAAAGGCCGAGCGGAAGGGGGCAGTTAGCTGGCTGCTTCTTGGCCACGTCCCCCTGCTTATATATACGAGATACTTGATCTAAATTATCAAATAGGAAATTGCATACCATTAACCGATATACGTATAGGAACATGGGTACATGATATTGAATGTCATCCGGGTCAAGGCGCAAAGCCGGCTCGAGCCGCAGGAACTTTTGCTAAAATAATGAAGGAACCAGCACCCCCTGCGCTCTCTCTTAGGCTTGTGCGGCCACCTTCGGGTGTTGAAAAACTCATGGATTCCCGATGCCGAGCTACTATTGGTAGAGTTTCCAATCCTAACCATGGTGCACGTAAGCTTAGAAAAGCTGTACAAAGCCGGTGGTTAGGCAGACGCCCCTTTGTTCGTGGTGTTGCAATGAATCCAGTGGATCATCCTCATGGAGGAGGTGAGGGGCGCACGAAAGGAGGTAGACCTTCGGTTTCACCTTGAGGGAAGCCCACCAAAGCTGGATTTCGGGCAGGGGCGGAATCGAAGCGAAGAAATTCTGAGTTCATGCCACGACGATCTATATGGAAGGGCAGTTTTGTTGATGCATTCCTGTTGAGAATGAAGAAGAAGCTTCTATCAATATTGTGTCGCCCCAGGGAACCCCCTCTTTCTAGTTAAGAAGGTTGCGGAATGGGCTTTTTCTTCTTGATTTTTTTTCCGGTATGCCGCTCCGTGAGCAAGGAGTGCCACGCACGAGCGGAGCGAAAACAAAGCCAGGGGGAATTCTTCGTTGGGGGAAATCCTTTTATTGCGTATTGAATATAGATCCATGTCTTTCTTGTTCCACTAGCTAGGACCAAATTCTCACATGTCCATTTCGTTATTACAACCGTATTTTTTGATGTCAAAGACCAGAAGCTACGCGCAAATTCTTATTGGATCTCGGTTGTTCTTAACAGCGATGGCTATTCATTTAAGTCTTCGGGTAGCACCACTAGATCTTCAACAAGGTGGAAATTCTCGTATTCTGTATGTACATGTTCCTGCGGCTCGGATGAGTATTCTTGTTTATATCGCTACGGCTATAAACACTTTCTTCTTCCTATTAACAAAACACCCCCTTTTTCTTCGCTCTTCCGGAACCGGTACAGAAATGGGTGCTTTTTTTACGTTGTTTACCTTAGTTACTGGGGGGTTTCGGGGAAGACCTATGTGGGGCACCTTTTGGGTGTGGGATGCTCGTTTAACCTCCGTATTCATCTCGTTTCTTATTTACCTGGGTGCACTGCGTTTTCAAAAGCTTCCTGTCGAACCGGCTTCTATTTCAATCCGTGCTGGACCGATCGATATACCAATAATAAAGTCTTCAGTCAACTGGTGGAATACATCGCATCAACCTGGGAGCATTAGCCGATCTGGTACATCAATACATGTTCCTATGCTCATTCCAATCTTGTCTAACTTTGCTAACTTCCCCTTCTCAACCCGTATCTTCTTTGTTCTGGAAACACGTCTTCTTATTCCATCTTTTCTCGAATCCCCCTTAACGGAAGAAATAGAAGCTCGAGAAGGAATACCAAAACCTAGTTCACTCGCTGAGTCTTTTTGCATCCATGGCTGAATGGTTAAAGCGCCCAACCTAATAAAGAGGCAAATTCGTAGGTTCGATTCCTGCTGGATGCACTTGGAACGCTCAGTTCAATTGCTGCTCACGGAATTTATACATATAGCTCGCCCTGATATCATGTATGCAGTGCAACAAGTTTGTCAGTTCATGCACTCACCTCGTGATACTCATCTTCAAGCTGTTAAACGTATTTTGCGCTATCTTAAGGGTACGATCAACTTTGGCATCTCCTTTATTTCGACATCATCCTCTACTTTAACAGGTTATGTTGATTCCGACTGGGCTGGGTGTCCTGATACAAGACGCTCCACTATGGGCCATTGCATATTCCTTGGAGCTAATCCTATTTCGTGGTCAACGAAAAAGCAAGTTACTGTTTCTTAGTCTAGTACCGAGGCAGAATATAAGGCTCTTTCTTCTGCTACCTCTCAGCTTCTATGGATATCATATCTTCTTCATGATCTTGGCATAGCTCCTTCTTCTCCTATTACCCTTTCTTCTGATAATATGGGTGCTACTAAACTTGCAGCCAATCCTGTTTTTCATGCTAGAACAAAGCACATTTAAGTTTCATATCATTTTCTTCGAGAATTGGTGTGTCGTGGAATCTTACGCCTTTCCTTCATTCGTTCATCATCTCAAATTGCAGATGTTTTTACTAAAGGGCTTTCAAACCCTTTATTCTCTCAGTTTCGATCCAAGCTGTTGTGGATGTCTCCCACATCAGCTTGAGGGGGCATATTAAGGATAATGTTGTAATATTGTATATATGGCACTCTTGTAATTATTTGGTTTTATATTAATATATATATTTGGCCGGACCCTAGTTAGGGTTTGCTTTTTGGCCTTTTCTCACACGCCTCTCTACTCGTTCAGATAGAGATGCTGCTCATTGACCAGCCTTTGATCCTAGAAAGCCCGAGCAGAAGGTGTTTGCAGAAATGATTTACTGAAGAAAACTGATGAAAACAAGCCCAAGGGGAACACCAAACTCTGTACTGATGTTAGGGGTGAAGAAAGTCAAACATTAGAAGAGCCCAGTCGTTCTAGGAGCGGCAAGAGATCAATAAAAACCACTGACAGGAATGACCCAGATCAAGATACAGCAGTCCAGTGTTCGTTGGAGACGATAGGCTGTCCTTCAGCTTCTAATCGATTTGCTTCTCTACAGACAGAGGAAGACACTCATGAAGTGGACGAACTGGGTGAAGAATTACTGGAAGGAGCTGAGGGAACCTAGCCCATGAACCAGATTGGAAAGGAAACACCTTATGGTACATTGACTAAGGCTTCTTCCAGGGTAGTTGATGCATAGGAAAATTTGCATGATAAGTCAAGAGATATTTCATAGAAAGTTCATTCAATAAGTGTGAGGAGGGCAGTTTTGGTGAAAGAAAATGAGGAGTGGAAAGATAAAATGGTTGCTCTATCCATGAATCAAGGGGGAGGACAGAAGGGCAAAGGAAAAGGCAAATCAAAACCTGCGGAAGGTGGTCCGGCCAAAGCTACTAGGGGGAATGCCCAAAGGCCGAGTAAAGATTCCATCACTAAGACTGTCTCATGAAGACAAGTCCCATTAATTGATCATAACGATATCGTGGAAACCAGATCGAGCCCGGGATCTTCTTGAAAATGGGAAAGCAAGAAACACTTAACGATAATTGATTTGGGTTTTGCTCACTATCACTAGATGAGGTGGGCCCCTCCACATTAGTACTCAATGCAAGACTTCGATTGCGGTAGAATAGAAAGGGTCCATGAAAAGTCCGTCGAACCCCCATCCCGAAAAAAGAATGCAATGACCCCTTAAGATCGAAAATGAATCTTATAATTGCAGTTGCATTATGCCAGTGACCAAGATATCAACCACATAAATGGGTAGGAGAATGGTTATGGACCCGTCATGACGAGTAGTCAGTGATGGGTCGGACTTAGATAATCTTAGGCCAAACTAAATGCTGATCAGTGAAGACAAGAAAGCTTTTAAGTGTAGACGACTACTTGAAATTCCATTCCTTTATCGGGTGGGAGGGTTTAGAGCCAGTTAAGCCAATAGCATATCTAGCAGCAGCTTCAGTAGCACTAGCTACATCAGTAGATCATTGATTAGCATACCTCCTCTGAATAGTCTACGTGGCCCCCTACTTTCTACTACTATTAATTCTAGTTAATCCAGTAATGCAGACAGCCCTTACTCTCTTAAAGAGCAGGAGGTTTAGCGTCAACTCATTCAATGAATCTTCTTTCATTCACCACGCGGCTGAATCCTAATCTGGTATTTTCCAGCAGTGGAATGGGACAGTCATTTGTCTAAAGAGAAATGGCCGTATAGCGGCTCTCTCTCATAACAGAAGGAAAGCAAGCAAGAACGAAATGATTTTAGCGTTCTGGGTAGATCGAATGTTAACTAAGGACGTATTAGTTTACCAGTCAGCGTTCAGAACCAGCCGAGAAGACAAAAACGAAAATAAAGACAGGATAAAAGGTTGCTGTTGCCAAGGCCTACTCCTCGACCATTTTAGATCGGAAATCACCTATTCAATCAGTTGGGAGTCCCGCCATGCAACCTCCATACCCCATGGAAGAATCGAATCAATACCGAAAGAGGGACGCTGTCATTGAATCCATTACATCGCACTATTCTTGAATTCACTATATAGAAGGAAGGAAATAAAGATAAAAATCCGTTCCATTAAGTATATTCTTACTGATTTCTCCGCTGATGAAACCGAGTGCCAGTTGTTCTATTCACATTTATTTTGGTTGTAACTTTTTCTTGTCTTATTTCTGGCGTTCCAGAGGTTCATTTGCTATTCAAAAGGGTGCTTTTCCGATCTTCAAGCTTTCCCGTGGCTCAATTGACTATTGTTCTTACAAAGACATCGGAAGATTTGATGCTTCTAGGAAGAAGGAGATCAGTCCTCCGTCGCGGGTTTTGGTATACACCCCTCAACCCCTTATTCACTATATTACTATTGTAAGGTAAGGAAATCATCTCAGTTAACAGCGCATATGCGACAGCGCATCATAGACATCATTTCTTATACCAAAATTGCTTATAGTAAGCAAAGCAAGGAATCTGAATTCTATCTGACTAGTGTCTCTCATTAAGCTATATAGGTTTTGAAAAGCCAGCGCCCAAAGGTGCTTGATTTAAGCCGGTCAACGTCTGGTAGAGTAG
>JAPQVW010000493.1:0-27039 GCA_028535905.1 Quercus berberidifolia
TCCACCGTGCGCACGCATCTAAGCGGACTGGTGCATCCCAATATCGTTCCTAGAGGTGAGTAAGCTTTGACAATGGTGTTAATTCAGATATCACCATAAAGATATACTAAGGTTTTTGTTAATAAAACGCTTAAACCCTCACTTGTAAGGATTGCTGGTAATCTAAAAAAAAAATATTTGATTTTGTAGCGTACTTGGTTAGCGCATTACCGTACTGGGTGGAAGGTCGCGGGTTCGAAATGGTACACTTTTGGGATATTATTTAATTTCTTAATAATATAAATTTGACAGCAGTATAAATGATTCCATCCTTTTTATCGTTATGAAAGGGACGGCAACACTTTTAGTGCCGTCAAATTAGTTTAGTTTAGGTTTAGCGTCATTAGTAATGACGCTAAACCTAAACAAAACATCATTCGTGTCAATTCAGATGAGTAATGACTCATTACTCATCTGAATTGACACGAATGATGCCTGGAAATATAACACCCGCCAGAGTCTAGTATTCCTCTCCGAAAGCTATGTGATACATCGTTGGATAGCTATGGGGAAAGCCTACAAAAATCGGAATCATCCTTTGGCTCTTAGAGTTTTGATAGTTATAAGTTGATGAAATCTTCAGTCATTATGAACTGTTGAATAGAGCTATGCTGGAGAGCTCTTAAGAAAAAGTTAGTCGCCGTGACCGAAAGTATCGTGGATCCAGTGGATACAGTGGATCAACCATCATCATTATTATTCGTTGACTTATTTAAGAAGACTTATTTAACTCCTCTAGGTAATCATGATCGTGTCCTCTGACGCGACTTTTTTCTACCGTAGATGACGCAGAAAACTAAACATTTTGATTAGAAGGATTTCCATCGGCTTATTCTTTAAAGTTCGAGTCAAAGATAGCCGGATCTAATAAAGCGACAACCAATCTAAGGTTTTTCTCTTATTTCCACAACGTTTTTTTATACTTGACACAACTCTCCCTGAACCTCAACCTTGTTGAATATTTCGATGGTTACTATCATGGGCGCCGCCAGCAGCAGGGTGCAAGGGGATGCTCTTGTACCCCCTGTGAGGAAGCAAAATACATCGGTGTTTTCTTATTTAGTTACTGTTTGAATAATCAGCTAAAATGCTCCTTGAATAGAATGAATTCCTGGTAGTCCTGACCAAGTGAGACCCCCCTGAAAGTGTTGGGCTGTGGCCGCGCCTTCACCTGGACCACCTTGAACGCAATCCTGGCGGGGATTCATTGGTACTATTAACTCCATAGAATACTTCGTTTCAATATCAGATATCTCTCAACAATTCCTTTAATCATGTTGCAAACTTGTTTATTTGTGAAAGAATGACCAGATTTTCTTTCTCTCTCCAGACGGCCTAGAAGGCGGCATCACAGAAGAGCTGTGGCGACAGATGACAGATGACAAAGGAGCTGTCAACGACAAAGACGAGGTTTACAGACTCGTGTACTACTGTGGAGTGCAGCACGACATCAGGAAAGAAGTATGGCCGTACCTGCTTGGGTATTACGAGTAAGTGTCGATATATATGTCTTAGTATTACTCCTCATCAGTATACATACCATTCAATCAATCAAATCAAATATTCTTTATTTCCATTAATACGTCCACTGCTTACCCAACTAGGGGGGGTTGTCGTAATCACTTCGCTTGGGAGGACTGGTGATCGCTGTGGCGTTGTTAAAAATACACAGAATGTAGGTTGACTCTTACTACCACGGTTTGTGTCAAATCTTACGGCCCGATTCTACAGATTTTACAGATAGTATTACTTATTAAGACAAAACTTTACCGTTTGCCAAAACAAAAAAAAAATTGCTGATCATTCTTGGGGTCAGGCAAAGAAAAAAACAAAAAAGTGGACAGACGTGATTTAATAGAGCGAAGAAGAAGGGAAGGCGAGAAAGGGCAGACATCATCATTAACTCTCTCTTCTATGTTGAAAATTAATTAAAACTGCTTAGAAGAGAGAGAGGCAAACTGATGCAAAAAGTTTATATTATGTTCTTATGATGAACTAGATCACCCATTATTACGTTTTAAGCATTAATAATTAATATTAATAATAATATTAACAATGCCGTGCAATCCACAAAGCATCATCTAGCCCCAAGCTAAGCAGAGCTTTTGTTATGGATACAAGATGATTGATATTCATAATATAATGTATTACATAGATAGATATTTTTTATTATACATAGTAAACACCCAAGTATCTATGTCGATTACATCATTATTTTCAGATTTGGCTCAACAGCCGCAGAGCGTGCAGAACAAGACACGGAATGCCGGAAACAATACGAGACGGTCATGTCCGAATGGCTCTGCGTCGAAGCCATCGTTAAACAGAGAGATAAGGAGCAGACTGCAGCGTCCATTGCACGGCTGTCTGAAGCCTCGGGCAGGCTGAAACCGGTGGAGAAAGAGGAACCAGAGGTGAGTTGGCTTTATTACTTTCATAGGGATAGAGAAATAGATACATTTATGAGGATAGAGAAATAGATACATTTATGTAGAAGCCGGGATTGAAATTAAAAAGGTTTAGTCGAGTTTTCCAATATATTCCGTATTTTTTGTAGAGGATAGAGAAATAGATACGAGGATAGAGAAATAGATACGAGGATAGAGAAATAGATACATTTATGTAGAAGCCGGGATTGAAATTAAAAAGGTTTAGTCGAGTTTTCCAATATATTCCGTATTTTTTGTTATTACAAATGTGATCCATTCGTCGTTCCAGTCACAAGTCCTGTTCATTCATCACATATCATCATCAATCACACTCTCCATCCCATTCAGACGTTCCTTTCATAGAAAACAACTGACAACTTTCCATTCCTATATGTATTTGCTACCAGAATGAATATTAAAAAAAGTACAAAATAAAACCATACTGAAGCTAAAAGTATGAAACTGTGTCGCATTGGAAGGTTCTAAGTTGCTTTGGTATGACGCTGCAAGGAGGCTGTAGGGAGTCATTGGATGGAGGCGGCTCTGGCTGGACTGCTATACATGGCGTTGTTTAGAAGAGGCCTATGTTCAGCAGTGGAAGTATACGGACTGATGATGATGAAACGCTGCAAGAAAGAAAAAAGACCATAAAGATAATAAGCAATTTTTATAATGCTTTCAGGTCTTTGAAGATGATTGCAGCGTCATATCAGACAATCCACCTGTGGTATCACCAGAACCGAGTGAAGCCGAACAAAACCGAACGAAACCGGACAAACCGATCCTATCCCGAGCGCCCAGCATAGACGAAATAGAAAACATAGACCTCGATGAAGAGAGACAGAAAGATCCCAAACAAAACGGAGAGACTGAGATAGATAGTGATAGTCATATAAAAAGCGTGGTTGATAACCCCGATATGAGAAGGGAGAGCATAGCTGAGATAAAGAAGATTGCAGAAGGGATTGTTCAGAAGGGTGAAGGTAGAGGGTTACTTTGCAGTGTGGATAGTGGGAATGGGAACCTTAACGGTGGTGATATAAGGTTGTCAGTTGATGAGCCGCATACCGCGAGCGAGCATCACGTTATTATTACGAATCCATCGGTTGATTTGGTTGCTACTGGGTCACCTGCATCTGGTGGCACTACTGGTAAGATTTTTTTATATCTATACTAGTTTCTGCCCGCGGCTTCGCACGCGTTCTTTCTATGGAAACTTCAAAGATTATTTTTATCTCATGGGAACTGATTTATGGGATAAATAATTCCAGGTCTACCTATATCTATGCAAAATTTCACGCCGATCCGTTTATTAGTTTTGGCGTGAAGAAGCCACAAACATCCATCCATCCATCCATCCGTTCAAACTTTCGCATTCATAATATTAGTGTGATATACAGAGCACGCTTTATCAGAAGGAACTTATTTACTCTCGACTTGTACATTCGAGATTGTATTCACGTGGGGAAAATGATGCAGATTGTTTTAACGAACTATAACACGGAATAAAAACCGACTTAACAAAATGTATAGTTTGCAATGTTATTACAGCTACAGTAAGTCCATCTCGAAGTCCTCTCGGAGTGGTGCGAGAGGAATCCCACTCGGCCAACCAATCGTGCAACCAGTCGTTCGACACGCTGGAGCCTACCAACGAGCAGAAAAACGAGACGCGCTCCAACTGTGTGTCTCCTGCGAGCTCTAATGGCGGGGTCTACTCTGTGAGTATCTTAGTAACAATATTTATTAGGGACTATTTTTTCTGGAAGAGAAAACTCGGCAACGTATCAAGTGCTATCTGCACTAGTTGAAACGGCGTTAACGATTTTTTCAGAAAATTTGATTTCAAAGAAATAAATCCTACGAGAGAGGTGCTTTGCGCAACTGTTTAAACGCGTTTGATCAGGATCTCAGCGGAACCACGACAAATCTGTCTTTTGAAATACTGAGAACGAAGATTAGGAATGATCTTCTTTGTTATTTTAAACCCAGTCTTTTTTAAAATTCATTACTTCCTCATTTCCTGTAAAATGTATAATTTTACAGGAAATGAGGAAGTAATGAACCCTACCATACATTAGAATTCATTGATTCAATTATGAAATGAATTAAGAAGTTGTCATTGAATTCACGTTTATAGATTACATTTATTCCAGAACGAGCTAGTAGAGAGTTTCGCGTTGAACTTGCACCGCATCGAGAAGGATGTCCAGCGATGCGACCGCAACTACCCCTTCTTCACGGACGAGAATCTCGACAAGCTCAGGAATATTATGTGCACGTGAGTGTTTGTCTATTACGACTAATGTTTTATATTTGTTTTAATCAACAGTACCTGGATGCCCGAGCTTTGCTCGTTTTTTTTTTTTATTTTATAAATTGTGTTTTTTGGAAATTATGATACATTTAGATGCGTTCATCGTTTAGGTATTTTTAAGTGAACACGTGCATTAAGAAGACACAAATCATATAAATAAACAATTGATTTTCTTAGTCTAACCTCAAAGCAAACACTCATTGACTTCGTGTTACTTAACAACGCCATCTACTGGAATAATTTTATTGCTCACGAAAAATTGTATTATTATTCGCCAATAGATGTCAGGAAGAGTCATATTAAAAAAGAAGTAAGTTTATGTTTATAAAATTACATTTTCTAAAAATGATTCCTAGCTAGATCGATTTATCGCCCCCGAAACCCCCTATATACTAAATTTCATGAAAATCGTTGGAGCCGATTCCGAGATTCCAATTATATACAAGAATTGCTCATTTAAAGATATAAGATATTTTTACCATCTTCAAAAAAGGAGGGTGTTCTCAATTCGGCTGTAGGTTTTATTTTAATTTTATTTATGTATAATAATTCATATCTCCACCAAGAGTTATCCAACTTTGAGGATTCTTTCACTAATGTACATAGATAAAGATTCCTAGGTGGTCCCATAAAAAATATTTTGAGAGATCAGTATTTATCCCGGAAAACTTTTAAACAACTTAATACTGTAGAGGTATTAAGCCACAACAACTACAACAATACTCACTACTAGCTACAACAATATTGGTGATATTTTCGACAATTGTTGATAGATTTTGATGATTCTTTCATTATTGTATAATGGTTGATTGTTATCGTTGAAGTCGGTTTTTAGTTTTTTAAAACAATTATAATTATTAAATGTCATGATTATAATGAGTGTTTTGTTTTGTTCGTCATTAAAAGCCAAGTTATTATAATCATCGTCATTAATACGATAGTTTACCATCGTTCGTCACAATCTCCTCATTATGAGTTGACAATTAAATGATCTACCTATCATCATCTTTTTGTAACTATGACGGAGTTTCGGTGTAAAAAGTTCACCGACAAGGTTTCTGGGTAAATTTTACTGGCATGGTCTCGAGTTAAACATTTCATTAACGCCGCCTTAGCCTGAAGTTATTTTTATTCGGGTAAGAAATACCCCTTTCAGTGAAAATGATCTTGGTACAAATTCCCCTACCTTTTCTAGCTACGTATGGGAGCACTTGGAGCTAGGATACATGCAAGGCATGTGTGACCTGGTAGCGCCGCTGCTGGTGCTGATGCAGGACGAGGCGGCGGCGCACGCTCTCTTCGCGCGTCTCATGGCCCGTGCCAAGGACAACTTCCCCTCGGGATCCGCTATGGACGCGCACTTCGCTGATATGAGGTACGTGCTGCTGTATTCTCTGCTTTATGTGTACAGTCAAAGCGCGTCACCAGCTGCTGGAGCTATTGTGGCGATATTGAAGGGAGACCTTTGATCACCCTCAAATATCGCCGCAACGGCTGGTTCTGCGCTGCCCATATGCTACGGTTTCTTACAACTTCCATCAGGTTGTATATCCACAGCCGGGGTTAGGGTAAGGGAACATTCAAAGACCCGGTCCTTTACAAGGCATGCGTGCGGCTGAAGTCAAAAGCACAAATGCCATTCATGAGATGCACTGGTCCCACTTGGCAGACTATTGTTATCTTTATTGCAGGTCCCTGATCCAGATCCTGGACTGCGAACTCTACGAACTGATGCATGCTCATGGCGACTACACGCACTTCTATTTCTGCTACCGCTGGTTCCTGCTGGATTTTAAACGGGAGCTGCTATACCAGGATGTAAGTAGCCTTGTCTTCAGTAGCACAGGTTCCAGGTCCTAGATTCAGATTCTGGACTGTGAGTTACACGAGCTGATGCATGCTCATGGGGCCTACATGCACATCTACTTCTGTTACCGCTGGACTTCATACGGACTGGACTTCAAATGGGAATTGCTATTACAGGATGTCAGTGACATTTTAGTTTAGTTTTAACTAGCGGGTTAATATAATGTATTTTACTTATCAATCAAACTTGTTTCTTTGATTGATAAGCAGTGTTTGAGCACAGATAGTCACTAATACACAATCTTAATACCGAATTGATTAAAGGCAAAATCTCGATTTCTTTCTTAAGACTCGGGGGTCGCACAAGGCTCTATTTCGAGCCTAGTATTCTTTCAAATCTACAAAAAGAATATGAATTTTCTGGATCAATTACAAATTAAGAAACTGATTATAAACCTTAAAGATTCTACAGCAAGGTTCATTTATCTAGGTATTCGCAGCGTGGGAGTTGATCTGGGCGGCGCGCCACGTATCGTCCGAACACATGGTTCTTTTCATAGCGCTGCGTTGTTGGAGACCTACCGAGACGTCATACTGGCTAATACGATGGACTTTACTGATATCATCAAGTTTTTCAATGGTGAGTTTTTTTCAACCTTATATTATAAATACGAAAGTTTGGATGTTTAGAGAATTGTTACCTCTTCACGCCAAAACTACAGAACGGTTCGGGCTGAAATTATGAATAGATGTAATTCTAGACCTGGATTGCATATCGTCGCAATAGAACGAAAAGTCACCAAGTATGTCATTTGATGTTTTGAGTTGTGAAGGTTTAAAAGTTTTGAAAATCAAAAGAAATTTTAACGTTTTTTCTTTAGCTAGCTCATTGTACAACCGGATATAAGTAGTTGGTTGGTTTAAGTCATATTTGTTCATAGAAATGGCTGAACGACATGATGCTACAGCGGTTCTGTCCTTAGCAAGAGATCTAGTTCTGCAAGTTCAAACTCTGATCGAGAACAAATAAGGTATGTTTTACCGTATTTACACCGGACGAAGGAATGAAGCAGATTACGAGAGAAAATACACATTTGTATATTTCTACAAGACAAGATACATCATAGAATGATGTATTAAACTATTTTTAATGGACGTAGACATTATTTTAATGTAGAATAATAGAAAATTTTAATAAATACTGGTAGAAGAAATTTTTAAATTTTAATAACTTTAAATATTTCATATATGTACTAGATATTCGTGATTGGTGTTATCAACGTAAATGTTGTTTTGCTTTAGGTGGTCTTAAAATGTTGACAAATGGTATTAAAAGTTTATATTAACCATAGCTATGTTTGTTTTTGTGACTGCATACCTATATTAATATTATAAAGCAAAACACGCTCTTATAAAATTAACGTCGTTTTTATCACAAAAATTATATACAAAATATTTTCAAAATTTAATATTTTAGCAAAAAATGTATACTAAGTAGTATCGTCACAAAATTTTCCTACAGGGTGATCTACATTATCACATATTCCAAATATAAGTACATATGTATTTACGATAAAATCCCGCATATCTTTGTATTAATATTCTTCCTCCTGTGCCTTCCCCTATGACAAATATATCACTGTTTATTATTTTGCTTTATTTTATTTTATTTTGACATATTTTTCAAAACTTTTGTTTTTCTATAACAGTCATTTATTATATTACGTATTACGGTTCGAGGATGAGTAAGTTTTCTTAGAAAGGTCATGAATCTTTTTATACCTAAAATAAATAGTATAACTATATTAATTGGCTGAAAGTAATAAATGTCTAAATAGAAATAACAAGCATTGTTCTTAGTACATTTTCCATCAGTATTTTGAACAATAAATTCCAAAATAATAAAAAATTGTCTTATAGGTACTTAATAATCTAATGCACTTTTCAACAATATACATACATAGTATTATTGTTTATTGTAAAAGGCATAACAAGTATCTTAGTTGTGACCAGTTAATTTAGCGCTTCCGTATAAATTGTAAATTTAATATGTAGTACGAAATAAAACTTATTTTATAATTAAATTAGAATTATATAATAATTTATGTGCTATCCCAAATTAATTCTAAATTAAATAATGTTAGATATATTTATTTAAACGTTTACTGATATTCTGATATCATCTATGACGAAGATATATATATATATATATAGTATATATACATATATATAGTATATATATATATATATATATATATATACTATTTAATACTATATGTTATATTTAAGGCTTCTAAATGTTTTTTTGCTAATACAAATGTCTGTGAATTTTATTGTGATTGTTAAACGCTTGTGATTTCATTACACAGTTTGAATCAGGCCTAAGTCCAAATCAAGCCAAGCTTATAAATTCTTTTTTATTGTGTTTTAAACACATCTCTTGTGTCAAAAACTAGATAAATTGTAATGATCTATGATTTTATTATGTCAATGGAACATTCACACAAATGTTTTATACTTAGTATGTGAGCGGCAAACCAGATTTCAGACAAAACAAGTTTTGCCTAATTGTGTAAATAGACAACATATTAAAATCTAGTCTAAAAATTCTCGTGGAAAATAAATTGTAGAGCACACAAAATAGAAATCTGTTCTTGATAGATACACGACACCAACAATGTAAGATGAAACATATGGTTTATTGGAGGCTCCTATTATATTCAAATGTCATACAATATAACAAATAGACATACTTACATATCTAGTGCGCAGTTTATGCAATTAGAGTTGGAAAATCATTGTCATATTACAAACGAACAGTGTAGGTAGTTGTAAGGTTCTTAACCTGAACTCTCACTTATAAAGCAATCCACATATGCAAAGATTTCATAAACAAATTGACGTATTAACTGTACCTAATGCTTTTGTCAGATGTTTATGGCCGTAATCGCTTTTTGCGCAGTATATATGACAAGTGGTAAACAAACTAGCAAGAAGTACCTATCTAAATAACCTTAGGATACCTGCTTCGGACAAAATTTGCAAAACATTGGTGTCAATTCAAATGTGGCCATAACTAGACTTAAATAATTTGACGGCACTAAAAATGTTGCCATCCCTATCATCATTATCATCATCAACCTATGATAGTCCACTGCTGGATATAGGCCTCCCCTAATGAGCGCCATAGCGCCGTCTTCAGCTTGCCACATCCAGCATCTGTCTGCAGTCTTTCGCAGATCGTCATGACACTTGGCCCGAGGGCGTTCTACACTACGTTTGCCGAGTCGCGGTCTCCACTCAAGAACACGTTTACCCCAGCGGTTGTCGGTTCTTCGTGATATATGGCCGGCCCACTCGTAACGGTCATCCCTTTCATAACGGTTGAAATTAAAAGGATGGCATCATTTTTAGTGCTGGTTATTTAGTTTAGTTTATTTTTGGCGACATCTGATTTGTAACCTTTATCAATTTTTTATTTACCTCATGTCTACTAAAAACTCTTTTGGAAATTTGCCCCTTATCATCTTTTCATCAATGATGAGGTGATTAGAGGCTGTACCTGTAGGAAAGTATACCTCATGTTATACTATACATATAAATGTAACGTTGTTTTCAATAAGATTTAAGATTTCAGATTTATTTATTTAACCATTTCTTTATATAACATAACATAAATTAATTATTATTATTGAAGAGAAGGTTACATTTACATCAACATCTCTTCTGTGATTCAACATCTGTTGTTTTCAGTAGGTAGAATTTAAAAGATACAAATAATGTCATATATAATCCAACTTATTATTTTTGAATGTTCCATGTTATCAAGAATTAAAAACTTAGACTCCTAACATATGAGACGCAAAATATTAATTTTTTTTTAGATGTTTTGTGAGGTTTTAAATGTACAGTTTTGTAGCAATATAATCATGACGTCTATGTTATATAAGATAATTAACATCATCATTGCAATGTGTACCTGTTATTGACTATCCAACATATGAATATGGTTTGTGTGCGTCATACCTATTATTTATAAGCGGTGCTGAATGAATTTTTTTTCTGATATAATAACCTGTTGCCAAGCATCACTATTATTAGTTTATTGACATTTTTGATTGTATTTTTTTTACAAAATACAGCAATCCGCCATGACAGGTCAACCACCTTTCAGAGATAAATGATATCACGTCTTTCAGAACTTTTTTATTATTGCTTGGATTAAAAAAAAAAATGCATTCGTTTAGTAGCATGAGCGAGATTATTGACATTTTAGTTTTTTTATATAAAAAATACAGCATTCCGCCTTGACAGGTCAACCACCTTTCGTAGACAAATGACATCACGACTTCCAGAATTTTTTTTTTCTAAGAAATTAATTCGGCTAAAAAATATGATAGGACGCCATGAAAACGACAAGCATTTCCAGTGGAAATGAAAGTTGTACGATTTTCAAGTTAAACCTTATTTTCTATAGAAATAATAATTACTTATATGATATTTATGAAATTAAACCGAAATTAATAGTATCTACACTTTATCAATAAGTAAGTAAATACCTACGAGTATGCCAGCATCATAGAGCAGTTTTTGACAACCCTTGTGGCGCAGCGGGCAAAGGTACACCTGCGACGCAGGAGGTTGCAGTTTTGATTCCCGCCTTGGGACAAATATTTGTACGATTTGCAGATATTTGGTCCGTCCAGGTCGGGTGTTCTGGGTGTTTTCTATGTATGATAAAAATATCTATCTATGTGCCTATATAATGTATTATAGATATCAGTTATCTAGTACCCAAACCTACTTTGGGGCGAGATGATGCTGGGTGGATTGTTGACTTATTTTTTTTAAATAGATTTCGACGTAACCGCTTACCTTTAATACATCTCAATTTATTCAGCACGGCTTATGAATCAACGTAAATGTTTATCGAATTTAAATTTGTATCCTATATCAACTCTACCATGCATGATATAAATGAATATTTTTGTGAAAGTCATCTTGTCATTATATTTATATTACAAAAACTTGTTTCATTGCTGACCTTTGGTAGGGAATGTCCCTAGGTATTGAGAGGTAAGATTTATTGACTATTAGCTCATTCACTGCCCAGACTCGGCGGTGCGACTCGCAGGGGCGCACCGCCGCCGCCTCCTCATGCACCTATATGTGCATCTTCAGTAATGAAAGTGTAAGTTTATCGCATTCAATGCCTAGCCTTGGCGCTGCGACTCGCAGGGGTGCACCGCGGGCCGCCTCATGCACTTGCAGATGGACATGTGCCTCTTGGGCAATGAAAGTGTTAAATTAGCCAAAACTAGCTTCTATCCGTGGTTACGCACACTTAGTAGGTTTCCGGGGTATTCCGTCGAATATTTTATTGTTAGTGACAGAAGGATTACCGCATACTCGGATTTCGCTACCGCTTTGGGTAGCGAATAACGCGAAGGTCTGAACTGAACAGGCATTAAAGAGAAGTAAAAATGCCTACTAAGTTTCTGGGACTCCCTCACATTTTACAATTATTAAGTAGGTGTGTGCTGTATGTACTTCCTCGGCAGCACACATACCAACGTCCACTGCTGGAAAGGCTTCCTAAACGAGGGAGGTTTTGCCATAATCACCACTCTTGACAGGTGGATTGGTGATCGCAGTGGAGGTGTCAAAAATACAGAAGTCAGAAGTCAATAACGTTATTTCTCTAGGCTTTCGCATGGCTTACGGCACTTCTACTAGTGGACAAAAAAATTAAGTGAAGAGAAAATCAATAACACTTTATTTCTTATTTGTTAATAATTTGTAGTTTAAAATTTGACTTTTCTAAGTGCTTATCTTGTAAGCCTAAAAAAATAACATTATTAACTTCTGACTTCTGTATTTTTATAACACCATTTTTTTTACAAAAGGAAGATGCAAGATCCTAGGTACCTAATACCTATGTGTAGTTAAACCAATACGTGAGCGAGCTCATATAATAACGTAGTTTCTAACTCTGAAAGGGTTAGTAACTACATTATAATATATATACTATTTCATTATATATACTGGTCTGTTAGTCTTCCAAAAAACGACTAACCCTTTGGAAGACCAACCTAATATTCCTTAACACGTGTTTGTGAAAAGAAAGTAAAATATAAGCAGTGGATGAGGTATCTACACATACAAATATGGGTTGATAAAATAAACATTATTATTAAAATAATTTATTTATTGCGTGACAAACAAATTGAAACGGAAAATATTTATTTCATAGTACGAGTAGGTACCTAAAACTTGAAACGGACAACCGTCCGTTTCAAGTTTTAGGTACCTACGCGTACTATGAAATAAGTTCAGTTTTAATACTACTAAAATAAATATTATCACATCTCTTACTCACTGTATTTTAGTTAACACGTTGACTGCGGACCCTTTTTTTAGCTAAGCCTTTCGTACTGATCTCTCCACACAGCTATTGTGTGCGCCGCACAGGCGTTTCGTTCGAAAAAACATGTTACGGCTGTGCTGAGACACACAGACGGTGTGTTTTCTTAGCCGCTTCGCAATTGCGGATTTACGCATATGTTGCGTTTCAGATCGGGTGTGCGGTCTTATAGTAGCATAACACACCGTATGTGTTTACTTGTTTTTTTAAATTAAATATTAAAAAAAAACACTCATGTGTCCGCACGTCATGTGCCACTCGTGTGCCACATACGGTGTGTTTTCAGCAGTCATCGTGTTAACAAATAAGTATTTAATTCTACTTAAAGATTTGATATGTTATGGAACAACATTAGTCATGTTATGAAGCTATCTATAATTATTATCTACTAATTTTCGAGATAATTAAAACTACTAGGTTCAAGCTGAACTTTGATTTTGTTCTTTATCTTTGTCTAAATAATCTTCTAAATTAATCAGTCCTAGTTTCATTCCTTATCGTGTCCTTTACCCATTCTGGAATCTCATCCACCTTCACCAGATCTTTGTGAGAAGCGGGGAAAGTGCTGTAGTGGTCCCAGGTCTTCACGTCCTCATAGAACCTGTCTCCTGGACACTCGGTAGCTCTGACCTGGCGGTGACCTACCAGTTTGTAGTCCGGTTTGATAAAACCTAGGTCTATGCCAGCTGCTATTAGGGCTTTGGTGGTTTTGATCTGGTCAGCTGGTGGTAGTTTTGCTGTGAACAATGAGTTATGGTTTGTTTTAAATAATTATGGATTGTTTTCTAATTTAGGCATTTAAAACACATTTTAGTAGCGCCATCTAGTTACAAAAATATAACTAACTACTGTTATACAGGGTTATTGGTATTTTAACCCTGTATAACTGACTTTTACATAACAATATTATTTATTATTATTTATTTATAACTTATACCTGAATTTAGAAAGATGCTCTACTAAGAAGTTTGATTTAATGGTACCTTTAAGTACTAACAGATCAGTCACCTAATAATAACTAAAGAGGACCTTGTTATATACAGTTCCCATAGTGTTATTTACCTACAAGTGCTAAGTAGGTATACATTTTAATATGTGTCACATTTTTTTGCCAACGATTCAAAGTATTTATACCTAACATGATTTCATTGGAGGTTATCAGTTTGACTCCTCCCTCTGTGTAATAGGGAGTTCCCAACAATTTTAATACCTACACCAATCATAATTCGCAGAAATACAATACGTTCAAAATGTTCTGGAATATGAAATCTCATCTTCTCTGACTCATACAAGGAAGAGGGCACATTGCAATTGTACGCTACAATGTCTAAGTTAGTTGTTATGACAGCAAAATCAATTAAATACTATAGATATTTCATTAATTAATTGTGTATGTGATTTATGGGCTTAAGTTGTATGAAAAAGAATAATCATTAAAACTGTGCCTCATAATTCTTAAAAATCTGGTGATGGAATGACATGTGATTTTAATCCTCTCAACGCCAACGTTGCTTACAAGTCACGTAATAGGCCCGTATGACGCCAACGTCGAGTGTAGGCGACAAAAACTTTTGCTAACACAAACCAACGTACATTGAAAATGAGTTAAAGGATTTTCTTGTTGATTTCTTTTTTGTTTTCTTTATATTTTTGTAGGTATTTGTCCGTAAATAATTTGTTAGCGTAGGGAGTACACATACGATGCTCCGAGCTCGGCGGTCAAAGGGATTTTCCGCTTGTAAGAGTTGGATATTAGATGAGATTTTATGATGTAAATGAATTATTTGTATTGACAATGAATTGATATTTTGACTTTTTCATTTTGTATTTATATAATTATAATATCGAATATTGATGATTATTATTATTTTTTATTTAATCTGAATTTATAATTATTGTTACTTATTAACAACATGAACTTAAATGATTGCTTATTACATTAAGTAAGAATGTATACAATTACACCTGTAACCATGTTACCAATATAAAATCTGAATCTGAATAGTAAAGGTGGTGAGTAGGTACTTACAAGTCCAGTCTCCTATAACGCAGATGCCAATGCTGACAGAGTTGAAGTGTAAGGAATGAGCTCCTAGTTGCTTCCACCCTCTACCTTCGTAGGCTGCGCCGTCACTGCCCACGGCGAAACTATAAGTAAAATAACAACTTAATTTGGATTTTCGAGGTCAAACCTTGCTTGGAAGATAAGTATCCCTTATTACCTATTATTATTAAGAACAACAGATAAAAATTAAAGTTATACCTATACTTGGAAAATTTGAAAAGTTCTGGATAAACTGAAAGGGATTTTTTTATAGGGGACTTTTGGACAGAACGTTGTTCTGTCCTCATGAGTATTCATTCCTTGTTCGGTTAAAGTCAGATTCTGTTTAGTTCAGATTCTGGTAACCACCTGGCTGCCTTGTGCCAGCCGAATCCACTGACTCCAAACTGCTTTAAACAATGTTGTCTGATCATCGGGGAGGTGGTCTGCCTCGGGCCAGAGGAAGAATTCGCAAGTGTACCCGTAGGCCCGGCAAACAAGTGCAGAAAGGAAAACACAGTGGTAGGTATAGCCGGTAGGAGTCCGGCATAACCATTCTTCGCCCCTTACAAAATAATGGTATCCAAAAGGAATTCCTCCACTATAAAAATAAAAACTTGAGAGGTGTCAAGGGACACCCGGATGGAACGAAGTTCCTTTCGATTAATTAGTGAAGGAATTGTAATATTTTTTTTTTTAAGTTCAACCACACTGTTCAATGCGAAATAGAAATGAAAATATCTGGCTTGCTTTCTATAAGAGAGAGAGACAGACAGAGAAACATGCGACGCCGCACAGCTTATAATAGCTTACTATAGCAAAAAGTGTCGTGACAACTTTTCCGTCTAGCCCCCAACGCGCGATAAGGAACTTCGTTCCAAAAGGTGGTCTGCCTCAAGGCCGGCCGCTGTTTGTTTATCTGTGTTTCACCATTCGGTAACTGTTTGGACCAACTAATTGGACACCCTAAGTAGATGAAATATAGCATATGAATCACTCCTCACTTGTATCCAATATCCCACCATCCATGCTCGTCCATATGAAAGTTCTGCATGCTGCGCATAGCCCTCTCGCATTCCTCAGCGGTACGGCATGCCTTGGGAATGTACGAGTGGTGGATTACCACGTAAGGGACCGGAATGGTAAGTGCAGTGGTGTTGGTGGCAGGCCTGGCGAACCATTGCGAGCGGGTAAAAAAGGGGAAGTCGTATGAGGTGACTTCGTTCTCGTCTGAATCTGTCGGAGGAATCATTGAATTAATATATAAATAACTGTTATACAGGGTTATTGGTAGAACTCAGAACTCAGAACTCAATAACTTTATTTCCTTGAACTTACAAAATAAGCACTTGGACAAGTCAAATTGTAGTATAAACTACATACTACTTGAACGCTTGTTGATTATTGTTGGTTTATATTTTGATTAAGTATTTAATGTAACTTAGTTTTAAGTTCAAATCAATTACGCCTTCTCTCTTATTTCGACTGTTTTAATAATTAATTTAGGTATTTTTTGTGGAAACTTATAATTGCCTTTAGTTATACACACCATTTCTGTTATATATTTAGTATATATATTTAGCTAAGTTTTCCTAAATTATATATTTCGCTAAGTTCCTAATTTATATATTTAGCTAAGTTTTCCTAAAACTATAAAATAAACTATATATTTATAAATAAAATAATAACAATGAAAAGGTGAAAATCCGTAGAACGGTAAGGTTACGCTTTCGAAATCAAGTATGTTAAATTCTAACTCTAGTTACCCTTACAATTTTTTGTACCTTTATTTAATTATCAATAAAATAAAGGTACAAAAAAGAAATGTTAATTAAATCGAGATTAAAGTTGTAAAGTAGATATGTAGATGATAGATACATAGATAGACTTTTTATTAGGCTCACACAAACAGCACAGGAAAAGAAAACAAAATAACATGAGCATTATTTTAAGTAGACAAAAGTAGTAAGTAGAGTTCCTGTTCCATTAATTGCGGTAAGATTGCTGTAGGTATCGAATATTAGAAAAAACAATAAATTAAAGATAAACATGCATGTTCTCACAATAAAATAAATAGTTGGGCTTGATTAACATACCTGTATTTTCTACCGGATGTCCTGTAGTGATCCCAATGGCAAATATCATAAAAAACATGATCATTTTCTTTATTTAGCCACGAATTTTCTGCAAAAAATAAGACGTAGAGATAATGTATCTAAGCGATCACTGCCTGCTGCTTTGTGTTTATGTATAAAATGTTTATCAGTAATACAAGTAGTTAGGTAGGTTATTTGTACGTCAAATCGATCGATCGATCATTTCCTCAATTTGCTGCTAAATCTTCGTACTTTATGTCGGTACGTCCGTACTTCAATCTGAGGTAGATACAACTCAGGGGAAGTACCTTGGAGTACTTCCGAGTTATCGATATCCAAATATTCCCTAAATAATCTAATCTTGTTTAGGTACATTACATCACACTTCACACTAATCAGCACACTATGACATTACACTTCTATACTAATATTATAAAGAGGAAAGATTTGATTGTTTGTTTGCCCGGAATAGGCACCGAAACTACTCGACCGATTTGAAAAATTATTTTACCATTGGGATGCTACATTACTCGGGAGTGACATAGACTATACTAGCGACACGCCCCGGCTTCGCACGGGTATATCTTTTGCATAGAAAATGCCCCGGCTTCGCACAGGTATATCAATCACGCACGTTCTTGCACGTGTGCAAATTTCCATCTATTCATATATTGCTACTATTATTGCTGGATATTAGCTATTTCTTAACGCCGAAACTACTGAATAGATTGAGATGAAATTTTGCATATTTGTGGCTCTAACATAGGCTACTTTTATCCCTTAAATCAGATCCCGTGGGATAGAAATAACCTTTACAACGTTTCCATACAAAAAACGCGTGCGAAGCCACATGTAGAAATTATACTGTAGCCCAGTTCGATACAATATTTTTGCAAACAAACCACAGCGAAAAGACTAAAATTGTCATGTTTGGCTTCGAGTTACAGATATAATTGTCAGCAATATTAATTAAATAAATAAATAATGCCGGATAATCCACACAGCATCATCTAGCCCCAAGCTAAGCAGAGCTTGTGTTATAGGTACTCGATGACTGATACACATAATACAATGTATAACATACATAGATAGATATTTTTTTATTATACATAGTAAACACCCAGACCTCCGGAACAAATATCCGTGGAGCGCACAAATATTTGTTCCGGGCGGGAATCGAACCCGCAACCTTCCGCGTCGCAGGCAGACCTTCGTCCGCTGCGCCACATCGGTCGTCAAATTGAAGGAAAAATCTTAAATCTACAGGGAATATAATTTGTGTATAAAATACTCGGCAACAAAGTGATTTTTAGGTGATAAGTACGGGCGGTTTGTTTAGAAACAATTCACAATAATACACATCTAATTTGACTGGGTAGTATAGTTACTAATATTTTTGGAAAATCGAGAATATACATTATACCTAGAGCAGATTAAAAGTCCAGCAGGCGTAGCATAGGGTTTCTTGTCTAGGGTAGTATAGCGAAAAATTACGTCACATCGTCATCGAATGCGTAAAATATTTGAAATTCATTCCTTCAACTTCAATAATTTACGCAATGTATGACGATGCGATGTCATTTTTGTCTATTCTACCCTAGACAACAATCGCTGTGCTAGGCCTACAGTTTATGCCATTGTAACATTGTTGAATATAAAGGTTCAGATCTTTACAAGATTGCGTAAGCACTCATGGTGGAAAAACCGCTGATCGAATCGTGATAAAACTTGGTAATACTGAAGAAGATAAAGCTAGTCTTCTTAATTCCTGTACAATATAAACTAAGCCGCATGCAGCAGTAAGCTTAATAAATCCAAAAATTCTGCTTACCTAGATATTCAGTTACCTAAGATTTTAATATTTGAGGTCCTAACCATCCGTAAAAATACGAAAACTATACAAATTAAAATATCATCACAATTTTAGAAGGTGTCATTTAAATCTATTTTGGAAGGTCTATTTGTATTTATATAAATTATTTTCAGTAACCTTTTACTAAAAGGTTACTGAAAATCATTTAGATAAATACAAATAGAATAATATAATTCGACCCTTGAAAGGCAAAAATATCTAAGCGACAATGATTCTTATTGTCGCTTAGATATTTTTGCGTTTCAAGCGTCGAATTAATTTAAATCTATCTATATATAGGTACCTTTTACTAAAAGGTTACTGAAAATAATTTAGATAAAAACAAATAGACCTTCCAAAATAGATTTAAATTACACCTTCGAAAATTGTGATGATATTTTAGTTTGTATAATTTTCGTATTTTTACGGATTGGGTGAGCTCGCTTGCTCTGTCAATGACTATTATACGAACTTACGTACGATTTAGACAGGGTTTTATAGTACTGGACCAGCAAAGGTACTTCCCCGACGCATTATGGTCGAAGTAACATTAACCTAATCTGTGCTATGGTGGACTAATTCTGCCGAGAAAATTATATCGTTTTGCTTCAACATTACTTATATTGGTTCAGTATGTGTTCTGTTTATTGTAATAAGAGTCCAGTAGAGATTTAACGCCAAAATAAACTTGAGCAAGTATATATTATTATTTTTTATTGCGACGACCTCAGTGGCGCAGCGGGCGGTCCGCCTGCGACGCAGGAGGTTGCAGGTTTGATTCCCGCCTCGGAACAAATATATGTACGATCTGCAGATATTTGTCCCGGGATTCTGGGTGTTTTCTATGTATAATAAAAAAATATCTATCTGTGTAATATATTGTATTAAGTATATAAGTAATCTAGTACAAATAACACAAGCTCTGCTTTGCTTGGGGCTAGATGATGCTGTGTGACTGAATTGTCCAGCATTAATAAAAAAATATTAAAAATTAATTACTGAAGGTGTGATCTGATCTGACATACACATAATGCATTCACAGCCCAGCTTTTAAAATCTGCCGATTTTTTTTAGTATAATTAGTTAGTATTAGTTTAGCATAAACTCCGCCATCCTATCCATCTTCTCCCTTCACCTTGGTCGCCTGGAAGAAATCGCTGTAAGCGATAAGGCCGCCAATTCCATTGCCTTTCTGGTAGGTTTTAGTTAGTTAAATTAAGCACTTAATGTTATATAAGGCTATGAAATAAAGCATCTATCTATCTATCTAATTCCGTTCATTATCTATTTATCTAATTTCGGCATATGCGTCATGGTCACTAATAACGTTAAGAGAGTTAACTGGTTTAAATGATCATCATCGATTAGCTATGGTTTAAATCCAGTGTACAAAATCGCTTAGTTAGGTTAGGCGATTACCTTCCACTTAATACTTTAATTGTCGGAACCGGAATCGAGTTAATTTCTTTAGTAAATTATCAATAAATAAAGTAAATAATACTGGGCAGTTCACACAGCATCATCTAGCCCCAGTGCACTGTATCACACATAATTTGGTTGAGATCTCAGGAATAAATAAATAAATAATGCCGGACAATCCACACAGCATCATCTAGCCCCAAGCTAAGCAGAGCTTGTGTTATGGGTACTAGATGACTGATACACATAATACAATATATTACATAGATAGCTATTTTTTATTATACATAGTAAACACCCAGACCTCCGGAACAAATTTTGTGGAGCGCACAAATATTTGTTCCGGGCGGGAATCGAAAGCGCAACTTTCCGCGCCGCAGGCAAAAAAAAAGGCAGGAAGTCAAGAACAGTCTATTGAAATGAATTATGAATTGATTCGTAGGTTTTTAGTAATTATTTGGTTCCTCTAAGCCAGTTTCTTAATTAGTTGCAAAGTTTTCTTGTAAATAAACAATAACTTTATTTTTGCGCTTACGCCTTTCCAAAAACGTATGCTCTGTCCCGCTCCTATGAACACGAAATCCTATACCTATCGTTTTCACAAAATGGCGTGCAATGCGCCCTCTTAAGCAGAGCTTGGGTCATGAGTACTAGATAACTGATATACTTATTATAGAATACCGGAAACAAATAGCTGCAGATCGTACAAACATTTTGTCTCGAGGCGAGAATTGAACTCGCAACCTCCTGCGTTGCAGGCGGATTTTCGCTCGTTGCACCACAGAGTTCGTTCTGCTCATAGATAGTTAGGTACCTATTACGTAAGCAAGTTTTTCGTTTCTTTGTCATATAATAATGTGACGGAAGAAAGATTGTTTGGAAAAACTAAAAACGAACTCCAAACTCCTTAATAGTTGCACTGTTTTTAAGTTTTAAAGGACGAATACTTATCCATTGGAATTTTTTATTTAATTTATAAGACCATCTCGGATCACTCTATCTGTATATATAGAGCCACACACAACCCCAACAGTTTAATGTTGCACATAGACATGCGCAAAACAGTAGAGTAGAACGTACGCCATATTACATAACTCAAAACTGATATTACTTTGCAATATTACCATTACTTAAACATACGCGTAATGCGGTGATGTCGGACGCAGGTAGAAATGAACGCAATATAATATTATGATCGTAATGCATCTCTTAAAACATTATGCGGTGATGTCTGAGACAGTGTAATGTAATGCGTAATGGTTCGGCGTCTCGAGTGATAAGTGATGTTGCATTACGTCGTCGCGTCATACTACTTTTGTAATATCATATGCATTACTTACACATGTCTATATATAGTTGCACAATTCTGACATTCTTTATTTACAGGAACCCTTAGAATTAACTCTTCTACTTGTTTTCTTTGTAGTTCCTCCGATTATTTGGTCAGAACCAGATATGTAAATAAAAATAAAAGAAGAGTCTTGTTCAGCAGTGGATGTACAAAGCGGTGATAATGTGATGTGAAAATAAAATAAGATCAAGCAAATAAGACTGTTGTATCCTCCGTTTATTTTTTTAAATAGGTAAGTAAATAAAATAAATAATGCTGAACATTTTCATCTCGTCAGACTTCAATGATCTCAAAATTTTATCTTTTTAAACAGGTTTCTACAGATATACCTACATATTTGAGTTCACCAGGACTGGTACAACATGATCGATTGGCATCAAAAAAAGTTTTTGTGTAGAATGCCAATTTTCTTGCTAACTGTAGTTATTTGGAAGATCTGTGAATAGGGATGAAAATTTCTCTAAAAATTTTGGATAGTCTCCTAAGACCTTTTTCCTGTAAGTACATCGGTTAAGATACCCCTTACTGCCCCGTCCAAAGAATCCAGCCTATATATTCAGTGGTATCACACTAATATTATAAATGCGAAAGTTTGGATGGATGGACGGATGTTTGTGGATTCTTCACGCCAAAACTACTGAACCGATTGAGCTGAAATTTTACATAGATGTAGCCCTAGACCTGGAATCAAACAAAGGCTACTTTTTAACCTGGATAAGAGCGTGCGAAACCGCGGGCAGCATCTAGTAAGTAATAAAATTCCAAATGAAAAATAAAAGTATGTGAGCGAAGAATTTTATTTGTATAAGAACCTGTAGAATTAACTAAACAATTGAACAAAATACGGACCTTGGAGTAACCGATTTTAATGTGAGTAAAGTACCTTCCTACTAGGTTTTCGGGCCTTTTCCTTAAGGAATACAGGGTATCCCCTTAAAACTACAACCTTATTGAATGATAACATAGCTAGAATTTTATAGAAATCATTATACCTGAAAATTTCAGGTCGTGTTTACCGAGTTCAAACAACAATATTTAAAAATGTAAAAGATCTAGGTACAGCCATATTTGCAAGTGTTAAATTATAGCGTTTATCCTAATTTACTGATTTAACAACAAAAACGGTATAATTAAAAAATGTAATGGTATGTAAATGCCAACAGCATCAATATTGCAGGTGGGCTCCAAAAAATAAAAAAATCTGAAACCTCTTCACAAATATTTGAGTCTCTGTGTATTTTTCAATAGTTTTACAAATTAATTTCACAGTTTTAGATTTATTAACAATCGATAGATAATATTTACAAGAGTGAAATTTGGTAACTTGTACCATTGTGACCTAATAGGTACATAAAGAGATATGACGAGTTAAGTACGAGCATAACCACTCGTGGAAAGCAAAATTTCAAATGGCTGCCATTCACTAGATGGCAGCCATTTGAAATTTTGCTCTGGCCACTTTTTCAAACATATTCATCGATCATTTTTGATCTAGTTTCAGGTGTTTTGGGGATTGCTGTTGTTCAGGAGACACGCTGTATAAGTTACATATAATTTTAGTAGGTAATAATGGTTTTAGTAGTAAAAGTGTAATTTTATTAACAAATTCACATCTTAAATATATTGTTTAACGAAATGATCCCAGTTGGAGATCTCTTCCATAAGTGCAGTGCCAGGACACTCGGTGGACATGACCTGCATGTGTCCAATGAGTTTGTAGTCTTGGCTGATGATTCCTTTGTCGACTCCAGTGGCGATCAGGGCCTTGGTGGCTTCTAGCTGGTTCTGAGGCGGCGCGACGGCTGTCGAGAAATAAATTCATCTTCAGTAAACGAGGAGGTAAATTGTTTTTTTATCAGAGGCGGACCAGTAGTTCCTGGGATAACTAAAATAGATAGCTCGATAATGGTGGACAAGTCAAATAAACCGTGGGGTACCGAGGCTCACCGGGTTTTTAAAAGTTTATCTGAGCGTCTGGTCGATGCGACGCGTGACCCGAGAGCTGGTGAGTATTTGGCACAGCGCATCAGCATTGCCATACAGCGGGGCAATGCAGCCAGCGTCTTGGGGACGCTTCCGACTGGTATTGATATGAATGAGTTGAGCTACCTGTAGATTGTTTGCAACAATCTGCAGTTGGCTCAGCTGTCTCAATTGTAAATACTAGTTCTAATTTGTTTCTATTATTTGATTGTAATTTTCTTTGTTAATAAAGACATTATTTATAATAAAATTTAAGTCAAATAAATAAAATAAAGTAAGAGTAAAACCATTATCTAGCTAGAATCTGGCAGAGGGACTTATTTATTTAATTCGGATTGGAGTGTGCAATATGCAAAGTAGTTTTTCATTTTGTGAAAAGGATTCGATTTCGCATTTAAAGGAGCGGGACAGAGCATACGTGTTTGGAACGGCATCGGCACAAAATTCAAGTTTTTGTTTATTTACAAGAAAACTACGCAACTAATCGAAAAATTAAAAGACAAAACTATAGAAATACTTCTCAGTACCTTGACAAAACAAAAACCCAACAAAAAATTGTGCTGTTTCTGAGATAAATAGAAAAATGGGTGCGGATTTTTAAAAAAATATACCTACTATGTAGAAAATTTTCACCAACCGTGTTTTTAAAAGGCAAATTCCAAGAAAAAAGTTTGAAGTAGCATCTCCTTAAATATGAAGGTGGTAGCTTTCACAGATTCTGAGATAAATAACAATTTCGAACTACAAAATTTCATATTGCACATTCATAAGTATTATTCATACAATAATATTTAGACGCTGGGTGGATTTTTAGCTACCAAAACCTAAATCTATATACATTTGTAATTTAGCTGATAATCATTTGTATTTTAAAAAAAGCATTAATGAATCAGAAAAAAAGATTTATTTAGGTATTTATTTATACATTAGATGGAGACAGACGGATAGCCTTATGATTAAAAACCAGTTCCGCTACATGCCCATTGAAAACATGATAATATTAAAGCATCTATATATAGATAAACACCTTCCGCGACAGGGGAAGTACCCCAATAGAGGTCGGATTTCATAACTCTATAAACGTCTTTAAGCAGCGTGTAACGACGTGGTAGAGCGAGGAAGCGATGGCGCGAGGAATGGGCCTTTGATTGAGCGTAAGATCAGCTGGCTCAGGATCGAGACGCATGGCAGGACCGGCTCTAAGCCCAGCAGTAGGTTGGATATACAAAGCTTGTTGTAGGTAATTGTAAACTCAGATCAAATTGAACCTATAGTTGTGGATCTAACTTGGACTTGGTTTAAGTAGAAATCGGCCCTAATTGACGGCGGTGCAGAGCGCAGCAATTTCTCTTTACTGTAATTTTTTGCCTAAGAGTGGAAGAAGATAAAAACCACTAGCACATTTATATTTATAATATGTGCGTGCCCTAATTTATTGAGGACTAGCAACTCGACCCGTCTTTGCACGTGTTGCAGTTTTCATATAGCTCTCAGAGCGATAACTGCAAGGTACACGTTAACGCCAGCTAAACTCCAGCAGTCATGATTTTTCATCAGTAGGTATGATTTTTTTCGACGTCTTCAACAATCATCATCAATCATATTTCAGCCAATTTACAAGAAACCTTGATGAATGAACACTCAGCTGTGATATTACGCAAAAACCACCTATCCTTTAATTGACATTTGAAAGCCATTTCATGGCCTTCATAATTTGCAATTGATAGATAGATAATTCTTTATACACACACAAACACAGAAAACAGTACAGATAAAATGCTACGAGAAGACGAAGTACAAAGGCAGCCTTATCGCTATTAGCGATCTCTTACAGGATTGTGATGGACTGGACAAGTAAGAACAGTATAGAAGGCGGAACTCGAATTAATAAAAAAAACAATAACACACTACATACTATGATACCTACATAACCTACAAACATTATAATAAACTTACATAGACATAAAAATAGGGTTGTCTAATTTTTACAACGATAGATAATGCTGATGAATCAATATATTAAAGACAGGGAGTGATTTGGCACGTTTTATGTCCAGGGGAGAGCATTCCATAGACGGACAGCTTGTACAGTGAAAGATTTGTCATGAAAAGTGGTAGTGTGGGCAGGGACTTTTAAGATGAGGGTACATATGTATTGTATGGATAGGACGCGCGAAGGCCATGGAAATGGCTTTCAGATGTCAATTATAGGATGGGTGGTTTTTGCATAATAGCACAGCTGTTTGGTAGTTATCGCGTTCAGACAGACGCAGCGGCGGGGACATTGTTCCATATATTTTTCTGATAAACATACTTCTCCAGTCTCCAATAAGACATATCCCGAGGCTGATGCTGTTGATCTTCCCGGCGTGGATGCCAACCACACCCCACCCGCGGCCTTCGTACACTCCCCCGTCGGTGCCCACGCAGAAGCTATAACAAACATTGCACACTTGACTAAAAAGCTCTGGTAAGATGCCATTATGGTAGGTCCTTAAATAATTTGGCGTCTTTTAAACAACTAATACAACCGATTTATTTCGTTATTTTCATAGTATGGTCAACCTGTATACAACATTGAAAGAATCATCAAAATCTGTTAACAATTGGCGAAGATATCACCGTGCGTCGTAATGGCGGCATTCCAATCTACACATCAGACCCCATCAAAATTGTTGTAGCTGGTCGTGATTCTTTTAGAGTATTAAGTTATTTTCCTGGATAAATACTAATCCCTCGGGATTTTTTAAATATATATATCTATTGGCGGAGATATGAAAAAAACATACAGCCGCATTGAGACTCTCCTCCTTTTTTGAAGTTGGTTAAAAATAACAAGCCCTTAGGTTTGCATTCAGCAACTTTTGCTCAATCGAGTTTAAAATAAAAACAGGATTTATGTAACACATGAAAAACAGAGTATGCGTAAAGGAAATAATTCATTGAGGATGCCTATTTTTATTACCATAATGATAAAAGTAAACCTTGCTTTACCGGTCATTACAGTGACTCCTTCCTCGTCATTCATTTGGGTTATTACCGCTCGTCCCGTTCCAATGGGGACCAGCGGGAAGTTTTTCAGTAACATTCATCCCCACTAAAATATTCTGAGGATACTTTTTAATAAAATAATAATAATTTGTTTTGTAATCGACTTTTATACCTATAATATTTTCATTGGCTGACACACGTCGACGTTTAAGAGCGCGTTGATGTCTTTTGTATGGAAGATAATTGTTTTAAAAACGAAAAACTGACTTCAACGACCATTCAACTATT